>APFE031266553.1:218352-228380 GCA_000404065.3 Pinus taeda | reverse complement strand
AAGTTTTTGATCTGAGTATGGGAATGCCTACCTCAGTATGATATGATATTTTACATGTATTTTGTGTTGAAAATTGCAGGTTCCAACCGGGCTATTCACAAGATGATCCTCGAAATGATAAAGCACTTCACCCTTCTTATATGACTTAACACCCTTATCTATTACAGGCTTCGTACTTTAGGGGGCAATCTGTTACACTGATTTTTGTCACCCTGACTATCTGCAGTATGTGGCCTCATCAATAGCCACATTGTCCTCTTTGTCAAGCCCCATACCTCTGCTCTTCATGTCAAAACCTCAAAGAGAGAGAAAGTCACTTAAAAAAATGTTTATCTCTGGGTACGCAGATTCTCTCTACCTTTCCTGCGTGTACGCACTCCATATACATTAGACCTGCGTAGTAATACGCTCTGTATACTAAAGCTAGGGTGCGTACCCCTGTAAAAGTCAAAAGGCGCAAGTTTCATCTTTAAAAAGTTACTTGTGGTCACTTCTAGAGCCTTCTAGAAAAGTTCTTGACGTGTATTGAGCGCCTCCAGATGGTTCATGCACCCCTATGATAGAGGAGCTTATCCCATCAAGAGAGGAGCTACCCCATCCAAAAGAGGGAGTATCCCATTGATGTTGGAACTGAATAACCTCTTCTAGAATACTATAAATACAGGCATTGGGCCAAAGGAGGGGGAGGTTGAAAGCTGAACATTCTATAGGGTAAATGCTGCTGGAATTAAGACTTCCATTTGTTGACTTGTGAGGAGAGATCACCATCCTTCCTTGTTGCCATAGTGGGAGTGGGTGAGCTTGTCAAAGTAGAGGAAATCACTTGCTGGACCCTGGGAGGAGCTTGCACAACACCAAGGCTCAGGTTGTAATGGTTCTTTGATTATTTAATACAAATAAGTCCATTCTTCTCAATGATTTGTTAATGAATTATTTCATGCATTCCTTGGTCAGTATGATAGGTATATTTTGTTTTATAATGAATATTCAGATGCTATGTAATTGTTTTCCTTGTTAGTGAATGCAGGTCTGAAGGTGAAGGAGGAGCTCATCCGGATCAACAAGACTTGACTACTACAACAAGCATTGGACCTAAGGTAAGATCGAGAACATTTGAATTCTTGTAAAATGATGTGTATCTAGAGAAGGATAGCTCTTATTTGGTTTGTTTGTCATTAGAGAGTCTTAGACTCCTAGGAAGGTTAGATTTGTCCGCAAGTATAACTCATTCCGCGTAACAAGCCCCATTTTCAGATCAAGTGGTATCAGATCTTAAGATTGATTAACCCCACCTTCAAGGAAGGTTATATCAAAATGCTTGATTGACACAGCAAAGATTGCTTGTCTAAAAGGTGTTTGGATAGTCAAGGATTGATTGTCTGATTGATGTATGCTTGTTTGCAAACTGACTAATTTTTGAGTTTGCAGAGGTGAAGGGAAAGCTATTGATAGCTCAGTCCAGGAAGGACAAGAAGGAAGAAGGGCTGAAGGCATTCTTCTATCCCAAAGGACCTCAAAGCAATCCTTGGAGCACAAGAGGTTTGTTGTAAAAGATTGCTTAAATAAGCTCTTTATTAATCTTGTTTGAAGTTCTTTGTTCATTGGCATAATGACAACTTCTACAAGTGAGTCCTCAAATTCTCCTTTCTTCACAAGTTTCTTTGATGAAGACATGAAGCAAGACTTGTTCATCATGATGGATATGGTGAGAGAAATGTATGAGGATGGAAGGAAAAGCAGCATGCTTAGAAAGCAGTTGAATTCCATGAAGGAAGAGAAGCAGTTGCTTTCTGATAGACTACAAGAAATGGAGAGGCAACTTCATATTGCAAATCTTAACCTAAAAAGGATGCATGAGTTGGAGTCACAGCTCCTTTTTGCTAGAGAAGCCTTGGTCAAGTATTAGCTTGAAGAAGAGGTAAACCATTCTAGTTTGTCTTCAAATTATTCTAAGAATGCTTATATTGGTTCTTTTGAAAAACATACTAGAGGCATAGGTTCCAAGCTAATGTCCAAGATCGGCTATGAAGGAAAAGGCTTGGGTAAGCATGCACAAGGTATTGTTGAACCAATAATGGTTGAGGAAAGGTATAAGTATTTGGGTCTTGGATATGGATAGTCTTATGGAGAAAGTTCCAAAGCTGCCATGAAGACCATTGGAACAGCTCCAAGAAGGAGTTTCATTGCAGGTCCTCTATCTCAAGACTGTGAATATTGTGTTCAGAAGGAAAGCAATGGCTTGAAACATCATTTGCAGGATGCAGGTGTTCGGAAGCACATACTTGAACCAGAGAGTTGTGGAAACTCTGATAGCCTTGAAGAGATTGATGGTGTTCCAAAGGGAGCTACTTCTTCACTCAATTCACCTCTTCATGAAGGCAATGAAGGTGAAAGAGGCGGGTATAAGTCTGGTTCTAATCACACTCCTTTTGATTTAGCAAAGCATGATAAATTTCCACATAAGTATGAGGAAAATGTTGCATGTTCCTTTTGTGGTTTGAATAACCATCATGTTTCTAGATGTTGGAAGAGAATGGCCACATACAAGAAACTTTTGAAGGAAAAGAAGCAAGCAGCAAAAGGTCCATTGGACAAGGCAAATCATGTTGTCAAGAGGATGCACATGTGTTGCACTTACTGCCATAAGAAAGGACATCTTGCTGCAAAATGTTGGACATTGAATCCAACAATGCTTCCACAAAAGCTGAAGAAGAAGATGGAAAGAGAAGATGGAAAAAATGGAAAGGAAGATTCCATGAATGATGTGTCTCAAGATGATTCACATATTGATGCTGATGTACAGACAAAGGAAGGACCTTTGAAATGGATTGGTAAGAAATGTTTAGAGTTCTTATCCAATTAAAAGTTGCATGCCTATTGATATAATGCATCTATTTGCATTTCTTTGTTAATGGAATGCAAGTTGTAGGTGTTACCAAGTAGGTGAATGGAGAAGTTGAGCAGGAGGCTCACTTTATTGCTGCAACATTATATTTCATTTTAGCTTTGAAAGTACAGTGTTCTTAAGTGAAAGTTGAAGGATGAAATGCTTGCATGAGCTTGAGATGCATGAACACAGGGATCTTGATGATTTCTTTGTTTTTGAACATGTATGTGTAATTAACTTGCAAGGTTGATTGCTTTGACATGTGTTAGCCTCCTGCTGCAGCAAGTTACTCATATTTCATGATTGGCATTTTTACAGGCCAAATATGTCATACTTTGCATGCTGCAATGCTCCATATTTGCTAAACAGTCACCAAGGAAAGAAGGCTACTCAAAGTCCATCTTCTGTAGGCTAATTTTGAAGATTTACTCCATTTTTGTACAAGTCTCAGTTAAAGGGAGGTCCAAACAGCCTAATCTTGGTCTCCCTAGGTTTCAATTTCCTGTTTTAGAATATAGAGAATGAAAATCTGTCCAAACAGCTTAATCTTGGCAGATTCTTAGATAGGTAGAGAATCAAAGGAGCCCAAATGCTTAATCTGGGCCCTTGGAAGAAATAAGGGTAGTTTGTAGATATGAATGGCATAAAAAAGAAAAAATTGAAAAGCTGGGTCTGCAAGTCTAAGTGCACCCAAACCAAAAATAAGAAAAAATGTTAGGCAAGTAGGCTGGGTAGGTAGTTTAAGGTTGCAGAAGGTTGATTTGTGATCCACTCCACATTTTTCAAGTGTTACATTCATCCAGGTCACAGTCATCAGGCAGTTTCATGTGAAGGAGCTCAAATCAGGCATAACTAACTTCCCTTTCATCCTCTTCCCCTAATCATTCACTAACTTCCCAAAAGAGGTCAAGATCTGCTTGACATCTCTTAGTTTCATCATTTTCCATGTCATTAGCCTTGGTGAAGATCTACTTCACTCAAGGAGGCTCTATACTTTCTCTACACAGTTCTATCTCCCCTTTGAAGCCTAAGATCTTTGAAACTTAGCGCTTTCTTGTCATCTCCATATTAACTACTGACATTATTATTTAACTCCCTATATTTTCCCCCATCCCCTTACTAAAACTATGAAGTTAATCCCTTTATGTAAATATCCCCTCCCCCTGGTTGAAAATAACCATAAGTACCCCTGGGAATTGCTCAGTTTATCTGAAACTTGGCAAGAACCCTCATGCTGCCCCTTCAAACCATCTTCTAATGCAATAGACTCCCTCTAAAGCATAAAATTATTTTTTAGGTTATCGAACCCCTTCCAAGGCCTCAAATACTCTTCAAAAGCACATACTCACTCCTTCCGGTCGCAATAAACCCTTGCCGATTGCCTTAACATTCTTCCGATCCTGGTGAGCCATCTCACATTGGCATATCGCAATATTTTATACCACATAGGTGTGCCCCTTTCCTTTTTGCCCGATGCGATATTGCGATATCGGCGATCGACGGTCGCATGCATCACATTTCCAAAATAAATACCTTCTCATTCTTCACCGTTGCGATATTGCGATCGCATCGGAAGAAATATATCGCATCGCAGTAACATATGAATCACCCTGCCATGTCACCTCGCTGACGTCATCCGCCGTATGGCTGACGTCAGCAGCCAAAAAAAAGGAAAAACGCGCAAGCGCAAAAGTCGAGCTTCGGAGCTCCGAAACAAGAAATGGAGGCAGTTTTCGATGCGCGATTAGCGCACGCATCGCTACGGGAAATGAGTGATATTAGGGAATCTTTAGGGAATCTTTTGATTCCTTGACCCGTTTTGCACCGAAAAGGCCCGAAAAAGCCCGATTTTGCCAATTTGAATGGATTTGAAGACAGAAAGAGACCAGCAGCAGAGATTAAAGAGTATAAGATCAGATTTGCAGACACAAAGCACGTCAAAGAGTATCAGGTAGCGGCGAAGACCATCAATGTAGCGGTAAAGTGTATCAGAGGAGATTTTCTCAGGGCTCGAGGCAAATCTAGCATTAAAAGGAAAGCTCTGAAAGTCAAGAAGCAATTGAAGACGCATTGAAAGCTCACCAGCACAAATGACTGCACATTAAACTCACAGAAGATCAGTGGACCAGAACTCAATGCACAGTTATGAAAAAACCACTGCACCAAGTCACACAGGACACCTCATCAACTCAATTTGATTCAGCTGCCTCTGGCGCAGCCCAAAGAACTTACCTGCATTTAATTCCAGTGACGATTAGGTTTAGGAAAAGCTTTTTTGGCATACCTGTTTAGGTCAATTGTAATAAATGACTTTAGATTTTTTGCTTATATATACCACCCTGAAAGATGGAGTAGGGGTTGGTTGGTTGGTTGGTTAGTCGATCAAGCGCTTAATCTTTGGTATTTCGACATTTTTCTCAAGCAGAGACCCGCACTGTAACTGTCATACTTTCTATAATCAAAGACTGCTGAAAGCATGGATTATGAAACTGTTTGATGTGTTTAATTGGCCGAGGAGTGATTGTGGAATTCTTGTGCTTCTACATGGTTCAATAAGTGTTTCTCAACTCTGTTAGTTTTTCATGTTTTGTTTTATCATCATTCTGCCATCTAAATTGCAGAAAAGAAGAATAGCTTAGGATTTGCTTAACTGCACCTTAGGCTCAATTTCTGCAATTTTTTCTATGTTTTCATCAGGAATAGTTATGAACATGCATACTTAAATGATCTTGTTTACGCTGTTTCTTTCATATATGAATGAGAGTTTAGGAATTCTTAACTGCTCCTAGATAACCATTCATTCACATCTCCTCCCTACCAGTTTGATGAAATATTCTCCATTGCCTTTCGTCCCTGAACGTCATTCCATCCTTTCAGTAAATTGATAGTTGTCTCATGTGTGGCTATCCCGCTCTATAATCCTCTTGTGACCAAGAAAACGCAGCAGCAAGCCTTAATCCATGACTCCATGCCCAATGGTTTGAAACTTATCACACCTTACCTTGCCTCTCTGCTTGGAATTTTCCACCTTTCCATCCAAACAAAACAACAAAACCCCTAAAGCTAACAACTAGCCTAAAATCATCATCAACGAAGTTGAATCCTTAAGAGAGAGCCCTCTCTGATTGCAGGTGGGCTAGAAACTGCAGTCCAAAGATTGGTTTGTGGTTACCTCGGCCGTATCCCTACAGGAGCCTAGGGACAACCTGAGCGATAACATAATGGCGACTCCGCTGGGGAACTCCTCAGATAAAATCACTAAACCAGTCTGCAGCTCCACAGAGGAAGAAACCGACCTTTGAAAGTCTCGGTCGACCTATGTTTTTAGAAAATTTTTCCAAAAAATAGATTAGAAGCTGGCTCCTAAAAAGCAAACGCGTAATACACGATCAAATCTTGATCCCAATCGCCCAGCTATTTTTGAAAATCTGAATTTAATCCCTAAGATCATTAGAAAACAAAAACAAAAAGAAGACCCAACTGCTGCGAGTCTTGAAACAGTTCAGCCAAGCAGTGTTCCAACCCCTGTCAAAGTTCTATTTCGGTCAACCCCAAGTTCCCCTGGTTCATCACCCCCTTCTCAAGGCAGCTCTTCTACACCGCCATCATATACTCCTACTACCACTACTACTCCTTCTACCCCGGTTTCTCCTGTTATCCCAGCTGCCCCGGGTTTTCCGCTTATCCCCATCATCATGGCTAATAGATATGCGCCCTTACAGTTGCCTGCTAATCTCGGGGCTATGCCTCAGGACTACCAGACAAAAATCACCTATTTTGATGGCACGAACTCCTGCACCACCCTACAGCATACCAAGAAAACGCAGGATTACTTCAAAAGTTATGAAATCGATGATGACAGTGTGAGAATGAAGATTTTTGTCCAAAGTTTGACCGGTGACGTCAGAACCTGGTTTAGGGCGCTTACACCCAATTCCATATTGAACCCTGAAGCCTTATACCAGACATTTATTAATAGATGGGAGAAAAAGAAAGATCCCCTACACATACTATCTGAGTATGATACTATCAAAAGAGGACCTCAGGAAACGGTTTTGGATTACTGTGCGAGGTTTAATAATGTTTACAATGCAATACCACAAAATTTAAGACCTCCACCTGATCTCGCTTTGTACAAATTCCCTGATGGATTTGATGTTGAGATGGCCTATCAATTAAGGGAAAGAGCCCCTCAAAGCCTTGCAGAGATGCAAGATGTTGCTGTTAGTGTGGAGGAAAATCTGATTGCCAAAAGAAACAGAGCCAAAACTGAGAGAAGAACCACCTTCAAGGAAGAACCCTCAGCCTTCGATCAGAAGCTAGATGCTATCATTAGTGGCATCCACAGGCTTGGAGATAGAGTAGACAATGTTGAGAGGAAAACTTCATGGGAAGGTCAACAACCCAATACCATAAGGAACCCGAACTTCAGAAAAACTCAAAACACAAACGCTGGAAGGGCCAGTCCCGACCATGATATTAGGCCTCCTTTCCAAGAAAATTATGCGGAGGCATCCACATCCAATGAGCCCATAGATGACACTCATATTAACTTGATAGATTCAGAAAATGAACAACAAATCTTTCTTGCTGAAGAGGACCGAGAATACCCAGATGCCAAACAATTTCACACCAAGTCGGGAGAGTCTTTCGATTTTAAACAAGGCTATGATACTGCTGTGTACGAGGTACACAAGAAATACAAATTAAGAACAAGGACTATTGATGTTCCCCCATCTAGCAGAACAAAAGATAGCAAACAGCTCAACAAAATTAAAGGAAATATCACCATAAATCAACCAGCTAACAGCTCTGTCCCAAGCCCGCATCAGGTAACTGTGGAGGATGTAACAGACACACAGTCTCCTATTGATCGACCTCTACCTCCCTCCTCCCCAAAAGAAGATCTAAATAGCACTCCAAAAAATCCTCCCAAAACAGAAATACCGCAAACTGTCATACCTCATAACATTGGCATTCCAAAAGAAAACATAGAGAGTATGCCTGAAAAAGAGAAATCTGCTGCTGTCAACGCCAAGAACTCATTGGAAAAATCTTTCAGTTTAGAAGCAGAGATTGGAAAGCTCAAAATATCCATTCCCCTCTCAGAACTTACCAAACATGATGTATATAGGCAACAAATTCAAAGGTCACTTCAATTACCAGAGGTAAGGGATGATGTAAACGTTTTAGACGATACCCCTGAGCTACTCTTTGGTCTAGAAGTAAACGGAAAATCAACATATGGACCTGTTCCACCTTTTTATGTCATTCTGCACATACATGACAAAATATTGCATAATGCCATGTTTGACTCAGGTGCCTCACATAACCTTATGCCCAAAGCTGTAATGGAAAGGTTGAACCTTGATGTCACAAGACTGTACAAAGATCTATATTCCTTTGACTCAAGTCAAGTCAAATGTTTAGGCTTGATTAAAGACCTTTGTGTGTCTCTAGTCCAATTCCCCAACAAGACAATCCTAATGGATGTAGTAGTTGCTGACATTCCCACAAGTATGGCATGCTCCTATCTAGATCATGGGAGACAATTGCAGGATCCTCAACTCACCTCTCTTATGCCACTATATCTGTCTTTGGGCAACCAAAGAGACTGTATAGAGAAACATTAATGAAGTATGTGGTAAGCAGTGAGGAAAAGCCCCAAAATTTTCCAATCTACTCAATCCATTCTGATATGGATTCTTTCATTTTATTTAATGATAACACCAGACCTCCAATTGATGAAACGCCGTTATCTGTGGAACAAGAAACATACATCAATGAGGAATCAGTTGCCAATACCCACGGAATTGTCTCAACAGTCAAGGCAACCAGCAAACAGCAAGAAGAACATCCTGAAATAGAAATTGTAAGTCTGCCCAATCCTCAAAAAACTGAAACTCTCAATACAAACATCAAACAAGAAAACACATGGTATTTAGAGTTTGATGGTTCTGTCAACAAGTTAGGAGCAGGGGCATGAGTATGTATTTACAATTCACAAGATAATCACGCAGAAGGCCATGCCTATAGACTCAATTTCAGATGTACAAACAACATGGCAGAGTATGAAGCTCTTCTCTTAGGCCTTAAAATGCTCAAAGTCCTAGGAGCTACAAAAGTGTCCATCCTAGGTGACACCGACTTGATTATACAACAAATGAAAGGTAACTTTGTTACTAATGACAGTAGAATGAGAGCTTACAGGGCTACTGCCACCGAAATACTCAATTCGTTCAGTGAATTCAGGCTGGCCAAAATTTCACGAGATCATAATATTCATGCTCACAGTCTAGCAACTTTTGCTAGCACATGCAAGCTTCCCTTTGAACCAAATCACCATTTCACAGCTGAAATAAAACACAAAGCTTCGTTCCCCAACAATGTTAAGGATTGGTAGGTATTTCAAAATGATGCCCAGATTAACAATTTCCTCACTCTGGAGGGCGAATTTTCCAACACAAACATTGATATGGATGCCATGAACGATTCCCAACATCTAACAGAAGAAAATCAGCAGGTTCTAGCAGCTGTGACAGCAAAACAAATCCTTAACCCAACTGTGTTTGACAACAAAAACATAGAGCAGTTGAAACAAGTGTGTTTAGAGGAAACAACCAAAACAGAGGATGAGTTTATTGATCTAAAAAGTAATTTTCTACCTGCCAGCCTTACTCCATTAGAAGACATGTTTGATGACAATGATGTACCCAAAAAACCAAAAATGGAGCCTTTGAATGTTGCCATAGAAGAACACAACATAGGAACAACAGAGCAGCCCAGAATGATTAAGTTGTCCAAAAATCTGCCCCCTGATCAAAAACCAAAATACGTGGATTTGTTCAAAGAATTCCAAGATGTATTTGTTTGGAGTTATGAGGACTTGAAGTCCTATGACACCTCAGTGATCCAACATACCATTCCCTTAAAACCAAATCAAAAACCGTTCAAACAGAAACTTAGAAGAATCAACTCCATGCTTCTTCCCCTTATTGAAAAGGAAATAAAGAGAATGTTTGAAGCAGGCATCATTGCACCCATCAGATTCTCTGAATGGGTATCCAATTTAGTTCCCACTAGGAAAAAAACAAGAGAGATAAGACTGTGTGTAGACTTGAGAAATTTAAACCAGGTCTCT
>APFE031266553.1:131475-213091 GCA_000404065.3 Pinus taeda | reverse complement strand
AGTAAGTTGTGCTACAATTAAGGAAACTGAAAATGCTGAGAGAAACAATGATGGGGGTCCAGATGGACTTGGTAGGTGGCCACCAATATCCACCTGGATCACAATAAGTGTTTCTCAACTCTGTTAGTTTTTCATGTTTTGTTTTATCATCATTCCGCCATCTAAATTGAAGAAAAGAAGAATAGCTTAGGATTTGCTTAACTACACCTTAGGCTCAATTTCTGCAATTTTTTTTATGTTTTCATCAGGAATAGTTATGAACATGCATACTTAAATGATCTTGTTTACGCTGTTTCTTTCATATATGAATGAGAGTTTAGGAATTCTTAACTGCTCCTAGATAACCATTCATTCACATCTCCTCCCTGCCAGTTTGATGAAAGATTCTCCATTGCCTTTCGTCCCTGACCGTCATTCCATCCTTTCAGTAAATTGATAGTTGTCTTATGTGTGGCTATCCTGCTCTACAATCATCTTGTGACCAAGAAAACGCAACAGCAAGCCTTAATCCATGACTCCATGCCCAATGGTTTGAAACTTATCACACCTTACCTTGCCTCTCTGCTTGGAATTTTCCACCTTTCCATCCAAACAAAACAACAAAACCCCTGAAGCTAACAACTAGCCTAAAATCATCATCAACGAAGTTGAATCCTTAAGAGAGAGCCCTCTCTGATTGCAGGTGGGCTAGAACCTGCAGTCCAAAGATTGGTTTGTGGTTACCTCGGTCGTATCCCTACAGGAGCCTAGGGACAACCTGAGCGATAACAACATGCATGTGATGCCATGTTGACTTAGGAGAAGTTAACTTGGTCTCCAAATGGAGATAATGATAAAGTGTTTCATCTTTTGACAAGAGTCCTAATGGTCTTTTCTACATGCTTTACTTGAAGGGTCATTTGTTTTAGAGGCATGTTTTGTGGGTGTTGTACGGTCCATCATTTGTATGCAGATGTAAGACATGGAGGTGTTCACAAGATGTGAAATTTGTTTCTTGGTTGAAGCAGGAGTTAGACCATCCAGTCGTTATCTATCTTTCTATTGTTGTTAACAGTTGTTGTTGACAGCTTGTCAAACAGGTACAAGTGAAAGTTTTGCAAAGCAGATGCACTTCACATTTGTTTGAGCCACCTTGGATCAATGATCAAGGTAATGAAGCTCAAACTACCTTCTATGACCATTTTAGTAGAAGTTCTATAGGAAGGCAAGGAGGAAGACAGTTCTTCCTGAGAAGACCAACCCATCCAAGAAGCGAAGTGGTCAGAAACCTTGGTTCAGAGGCACTATGCAAAGGCAAGTGTAGGGAGGCTGAAAGAAGAGGGTGAGTTACTCTCATTTATTGTTTTGATTAGTATGTCAGTCTTTTGGAGACCAAGAGTTCTTTTAGTGGGAAGGTGCGATCCAAAATGGATTTTGGATAGACTCCTAAGTCTAAGTATTCCTCACTGAGGAAAAATTAAAGTCCAAGGAAGTTTCTAGAACTAGCCCCATTGCAGAGATCATCTCATTCTGAATCTGCTACAACTTGAATGGGAAAAAACTGACTTAGGATGCAGAAGTTATCACAAGATGAAGCTTCCTTTTTTCCAAAGGAAAAAGAGGCAAAATCCCCTAAGAATGGGTCCTAAAAACCCTCTAAGTCTTATAAATCCTAAAAAATATTCAAAACTAGTGCAAAAGGAGGACCTCTTAAAAAGTCAGATTACACTATCGGGACCCAAAAATATGAAGAAATGGTGGAAATGAGGCATATCGGAGGCTTGAACAGTGAATGCATAGGAGCCGTCGGATCTAGCCGATCAACGGTCCAGATCCGATCAGCATATCGCATCGGCGGTAACAGGTGGAGGTAATCAAAGGCTTAACATGCGATGGGACCAGACCGATATGATACCATGATCGCCGAAATTGGTGGATCGCAATCGGTGATGCCACGAGGTAAAGGCAGGACCCTAGACCTGGCGATTGCGACCATGCGATACACCGATCGCCAATGAACTGATCGGTGAATCGTCATCGACGATGTACAAAACCCCTGGGCCGTATGCAACGTGATATGCAATAGTGATCGTGACAGGCAATCTTAGTCGTCGGATCACGAGAGGAATGGAGGACCAAGATTAAATTGGATCAGTGATTACCGGACCCGACGGATTTCATAGGCGCAATTAATAAAATTTGAAATCTGATAAAAGGGGATTTTTTTGTGTATTTACACATTTTCGTTATAAAACCAAAACACAAAGGAAAATGCCCGAAAGTGATATTACGGACCCGATAGTGTTATAAAGCGGAATTAAGGACTTTTGAAGTCCGATGAATGGTGATTTGGAAATTTTTCCCATGTCTTACAACGTTTCTCTATGTAAACAGGAAACGACCATTTCTTGGGATTTCAACGTGCGGTGGCCTTTTTCGTGGCAAAACAGGTGACCACCATACCTTGGGACGTTAAAAATGATTGTTAAACACTTTGGAAGGAAGGTGAAGAGACAGCGGCTAGAAGAAAGAGAGCCCAAGAGGCAAAATGAACTGACAACACCAATTTGGCTTAAAAAGCCACAGAACGACAGAGACATGTTTGTGGTTTGTTGATAGCACTTGGGTTGTTGTTGGTTGATATTGTTGATTATTAGGGTTTTTGTTGCTGACAGTGAAGCCAAAGCAGGAAGCTGAGGTGAAGGAGGTAGCACAGAAGCAAAAAGGTAGCCAAGGGAGTCACTTGGAAGTCAAGTGAAAAGCCAAGAGGGTTGTAAACTGATAGAGGTCAGAAAGAAGCCAGAGCCAAAGAGCGAGAGCTAGAGCCAGAGCCAAAGAGCCAGAGTCAGAGCCAAGAGCCAGAACCGGGAGCCAAGAGCCAGAGCCAAGAGCCAAAGCTTCAAGAGCCGAGGATAAATTGGCGTTCTAAGCCTATTGTTCTGTGTAAACAGTGGAGTTGAGCCAAGAAATTGTAAAAGGACTTTTCCATAATCCCAGAGAGCCTAGTTGAGTTGACTAGAGCTCATGGAGATGTAGCCCAAGAGTTTTGGGTGAACTCCTAATTAATTTGTTGTCTTATGTGTGTGTTTTTACTGCTACATTATTTACTCTTATATGTATTTATATATCAATTAAAGCGCATTTAAATATCAGCACAAACAGAATATTTTAAAGCATACAATCTATCTAAAACAAACATAAGCATACACCCATATTTTCAAGCACATATTCAATTCCGCATTGGGTAATCAATAAGACTTGGGAAAATTTACAGCTTTGGAAGTGGGAGAGGTTCTTGTAAGTTAGAAAAGAAGCCTAAGAGCCCCATTTTCAGATCAGGAAGGTTGGTTCCCCTCAATAATTGCGCAATTTCTTGAGGGAGTTGCTCAACCTGTAGCTGGACCAAGTCTGGAGAAACAACCTATGATAGGGATGCAACAAGCAATCATGCACAGGCTAGCAATCTGTTAGAAAACCACTAAAGCTTGTAAACTTAACAGTGCAAGACATGCTACTGAGGATGGTTTGTAGAGAGGCTCCAAACAAATCTAAGGAAAAAATTTGGAGGTTGGTTATAGCCGCTACAACACTTGGCAACACACTGGTAGAACTACAGCTCTTTGAATGGACCTTGTTCATGAAAAGCAGGTCTAACACCTCCGGAAGTATTATTCAGTTCTTAGTTCATCTTGGTTTCCACACTTGCTTGATTATAAGATGTAGCATTTGCCAAGCTCTTGGTTAGTCAACACACATTCCAATCCAAGTCAACACAGTTGTTTCGATTAGGGTTGAGGGGTATATTGGTGCACAAGCAGTATAGTCTTCATAGTTTTAGTTTCATCTCTAGTGTTTCTTCACTTCTAGTAGGCCTGGATAGTACCTTGGTGGAGTCACATAGGAACACAAGCATTTCTCCACTGCCAACGAGCTTGGTCAGTACCCTGGTGGAGTTACTTGCACCACCTGTCTGTGCAGAAATACGTTCTCTTCTTTCACCTTATTCATTTTTCATTTTTTCAAAATTTTCACTTTTCATTTTCATAATTGTGCATAGCACTTATTCATTTCATAGGTGGAAGAGGGATCCTGACTTATAAAGAGCAGAAGAGGTTGTTCCTTCAGATAAGTAGTTTATTATATACCTCTGATGTGCATGTTAAGGTTTTACCTCTGATGTGCATGTTAAGGTTCACTTCGAAGAGTACGTATTTCCCATTGACGTATCATGGAACAAAAGTAACAAGTTCTTCACATAGAGGCAGGATGACAAATAAGAAAGTAGTGATAGTTGCACAAGGCCTCTTGTACTTTACCCAGCTTGTTTCTAGAGTCACACATGGTTTCATGCAAAACTAACCTACTAACACAAACAAGAAAACAAACAACAAGGAAAATCATGAGCAGAAGTAAATGAAAAGGAAAAGTGAGTAAGCAAACAAGCAAGTAGACAAGCAAACATGCAAAGCAAGAAAGAAAACAGGTATGCAAGCAAACAAACTGAAAGAAAACACTACTCCTACTCCTAAGCTAATGGTGCATGGGCCTGATCATGTGAAGTGATATTAACAATGTAGCCATCGGTGCATTGGTTGACCCATGTTGGTGAATACTTGGTCCGCAAGCAACTCGGTTGTGCGAACCAGCAAACAAGAAAGATATAACAATGAAGACAAACACACTTCATGTTTAAAAGTGGCCATAGGACATAAGTGACTGCAAGTAATGACATGTCGTCCGTGGACCTATCATAGTGTTGTGCGACAATCTGTGTAGTTGTGAAGCATACACATACTCTTTACTGTGACATGCAAGCAAATGAAAGAAACAAATAGAAATTGTGTCGTGCACATGTGCTTGCAATGTAATATTCCTCCAATGCATGAGCGATGGGATCATGTAGTTTGAGTCGAGGAAGTATGATCTATGAGTGATATTGATCTTCAATGCATACAGATGAGTGATGAGGAGCCTAGGGTGATTGAACAATTTCCTGATCAGAAGTGAAACGAACCTCAGGACAGCGAGGCCTGACATAACCATCAGCTTGGGCTGAAGTGCCTCGATAGTCTGGGGTGTTTCAACTTCATTGTCAGATAGATCATCATAAACAAGTGGCTTCAAAAAATCAACTGTGATAGAATCATGATCGTGATTGAATATGGGAGTAAATGGATCATGACAGCTACGATAAAAAAAAATCAATGATTTCATCAGCATTCTCATGATCTCATAAATCAAACAAAGGGGTAGATGAGAAGTGAACAAATTCATCCTCTGTGTTTCTAGAAAAGGTAGATGAAAGGTTAAGTGGATTTCCAATGAACAATTTATCCTTTCCATTGTCGGATGATGGAATGACATCCGGCATGTCCTGCGAGTGATCAACAATGGGTGCATCCGTAGATGGAGATACACATACAAAATCATGGATGGCAGGTTGGCCAAAGATGTTAGGAAAGAACAGAGGAGGCTTAGACAGAAGGGAGTCATCCTTCATCAAGTGTTGATGCTCAAGCTCCCAATCATACTCTTCATGAATGACAGTGCATGTTGGTTGTGCAACACCAACTCTGTCGATGGCTTGATCCTCATTCATAACAAGTGTAGAGTCCATAATGGAAGAACACAAGACAATATCATCCAGAGGATCATCCGAGTATGAAGACGGAGGTTGTGGTACAAACTGCATATGAAAAATTGATAGACTCACAACCAAATCTGCGTGAAAATTAAGAGAAGTGATGTTCGAAGGATGTGACAGCTGAACAGATGTGTGTGCTTGATCTCCCACATCACCCTATAGTGGTGGAGTTGTTTGATGGGGTGACGGCAGAGAGTCACTTGTGACAGTGACCATATATGTCTAATATTTCATAGCTCCATCACTAAAGTATGCTGAGCGAGGCTTGGACTCATATTTCTTCTTGGGATTGATAGATTTGATAAGGCGATACTTGAATTTGTCAATGAGATATTGAAACTTCATCTGGCTCTTCAGAGCTTGAAACTACAAAACACAAAAGTGCTACCAAAAATCATTAGGAGATTCATGTGGAGCCTTCCATTGTTGTAACAATTTGTGGTCAAGATGTTCTGGATCAAAATGATGGAAAGTATCTTCAATGAGATCACACAAGTTCTCAAGTGAGTGCACGTTGTCAGTTGGTAGGTTGCACAGCCACCATAGTGGGGATTCACGAAGTGTGTATGTAAAGAGAAAACTGGCCTGTTTGTCAAAACATCCATCTTCCTCATGAAGCATGGCAATGAATTCATGTAAGAACACTAGCCAGGCCACTTCGCCTTCACCATCATATGTGTATTTAGACAAGAGATCAAAGAACTCCCTCATGATGTGGATAGGTTTGGCATGCGAAAAACATCGTGGAGGGTTGAGTGTGAAATATTCCATGATAGATGTGCAAAGGTTCAAAACAGGATGAGAGGACACAACATGTCATCTAGCCCTCCTTCTAGCACCAGAAATGTTGACGGTGCTGGACCTACTAGCATCTCAGGGGATCTCCCCAGTAATGAGTCCCAATTAGACCTTAGACCATTTGGTGTAGGAGTCCTAGCAATGGGTCCTATTGTATCGCCTTGACCACAGTTTCACATAGAGGAATGTAAGATGTCCTTGTTGGTAACAAGGGTATGACATACGCAGTAAATCAAGGAAGGTGCATGAGCAATTCTAACACACGGAGGGTGAGGTGAGTGCACCCCTTGGAAACCTATGACATCACGGAGTTAAGAAGGGAACACACAAGCTAAGATGTATCACAACATGGAAGGCAAGTAAGCTAGCAATCCAAAGTGATGGTTAAACCAATAGCACATTTCAGAAAAATTCATACATACATATACAAAAAATAGCTACACATGCATGCACAAGAAAACAGATACATATATCATTTAGAGTAAACAAGATAGTTGAAATACAATACGAAATATGCATGAAACGTGTTGGATCTGTTATATTAAGAAGTCTAATTTCTAATCATACAATGCATCCATGTCCAACCACTAGTTCCGATAGTGAAACATTACAGTCATTGTCGCCTACTCCAAAGTGATAGATTATCTGTACGCAGTGGATAAGCCAAGGCTCATTAGAATACTATCCAAGCTCTCTCTAATATAGTCCTATCAGAATCTTGGCTGACCAAAAGCCGTTACAATGAGTTATGTGGAACTATATATAGAAAAGGCTAGGGTGGCCCTTGACATTCCCCTTTGTGACAGTTCAACTACCCTCATGACTCTTCATCTACTCTATGACTGTTACATCCAACTATCGACACTTAAGCTTACACTTGACAAGACATTACATATAATCTGCACATGTACCCATGTGAGACAAAATAGGATTGGGCAAGACATGCAATACATCACTATGACTTGGACAACTATTGGAAGACCAGCTCTTCGACATCCTCATGGTGGTGAACTGATGCCAAGCTCCGTAATCCATGATGGTGTCTATGTACTCTAAGGTAACATATTTCTGGAAATGAACTCTTGCCTCCATAGCATCGGGGTACATTGCTCGAGCACCTCTATCCAACTCATCTGATAGCATGCGCATCAAAAATTAAAAGTATGAGTCAAGCTCTAGTCGAACCTGTGCCTTTGTCTTCACCTGGGTGAGTGTCCCAATGGATGGGATCGCATGTGCATGCACAACAACATCCATACTCTTGAATACCCGTGCATGGGAAGCTTCTAGACTAGTGATGGGTTGCAAGAGATCTTCATAGTTCTGGATCTGACTTCGGATGCGTGATTTTTGCTCGACCACTCTAGGCTTCATCATCTTAGGCAAGTGTAGTAGTGCTCCCTTGTATCTCATTGTCCATGTTTGCATGTAATAAAAAACAACATGTACATTTAATAAGATACGTGTTCTCCTTGCACATCACTACTACCAACCATTAAGATGGACAACTGCCTTATGCACGGTACCAAACTTGGATTACAATGCCTACATGATTGTGTCAAGGGACAATACTTCATCTAGTATTGCCTTCTTCAGCTCTGCTCGAGCGGAAGTTGTAACCAATTCTCCTCCCTTCTTGGCCATCTATAATTCCTTATCCATTCACTTGTTCTCAGCTATCAGGAAGCGAACACTTGAGCTAGTGGCTTCAGCATATGCTCTGGTAGCATTGACTAATGATGCTAGATGTTTGTGCACGTCAGACATGATCACTCGTTCCTCAAACTGCATAGGAGATGTGTGATCATTCGAAGTCGACACTGCAAGATTGCACAACTCTATGTTGGGACTCATCGAATGAGATGTTGTGCATATCCTCCTTCGAATTGTCGCCAAGGATCTTAGTGTCTCCTTGGTCGCTTGGAACTTTCTTCACTTCCGGATCTAGTGAAGCTGGTGGATCGACCTCTTAGTGGTGAGCCATGAGGTTGATGTGTTGCTCTAACTCCTATTGCTCCATGTTCATATCCATCTTCTCAAGTTCTTGTTCAATCTCTTAAGAAAATCCTTGCTCTTGTGATGGCTCACCCTGTCTGCCTAATGCCAGCTGTTCAGATGAGTTGACTACCTATATGGGTGCAGTTTCATCTGTATATACATGTTATGCCCCCTATTATACATGTTCCTAATGCGCTTCCTTTTTCTGTCTACACAACTCTTGTTCCTTCCAGAGTTGCTCCTTCAACTCATGCAACTCCTTCTATGTTTCCTTCATTCTCCATTTTTTTCTCTGGCTTTGTGCGTTCCTCTTATCGCATTGTTGCCTCTTCGCCTCTATTGCCAAAGCTGCTTCTGCACAAGTGGGTCTACTCGAAACATGCAACTTTGTTCCTCCTCCATGCTATCAACAATCTTCCTCTTTCCCTTGTCATGCAATGGTATGTTTACCTCTGCTGTTGTTCCTGATGGTGCTCTCCGAGATGTTGCTTCACGTTGCTTCTCTAACCATTCCACAACAAGGCTCACTAGTTCATTGGGTCTAGAGAAGCTATGAAAATATCTCCATGGGTCTTCTTCCACCCAATGACATGCCCCATGGATCTAAGTAAATTGTACTCTCATGCAGTGGTATTTCACAAGACAATGCAGGTCATACGAATTGTACTTTGGGCGTCAAATGGATATGTCTTCATCTCCTCCACTTCGACATCTACAGGATTGAAATTTCATATCTCTTATAACCCGATCCACAACGAAAGAGTGGGCCAAGGTGCCTTCTTATTTTGGTGCAGCCTAGCTGACAATCCTGTCGAGATGTGATATGATACTTCCTGCATGACGAGTTTGTCCAAGGAAACCTTTGGTAGAACATGCAGAGGCTTCTCCATGTTGTACATCCATATGAAGGTGTCTTACGATGAGGCATGTCAATCTGCTATATCAATCAATGCCTCCATCATTTCCTTCGACATGCAGGGTGGATTCTATTCAAATGTCATCTTATACACCGGGGTGACAAAAATATCAGACAGCTATGTGATAACTCCTCTGAAGCTGCATTTAGACAACATCTTACAATAAGTGTTCATAGAGGTCTCCGCCGATGTCCATGCCGAATTCAAGCCCAAGAACTCCTTACGGTCATAGATTGCATCCAATATGTAAGCGGACATGTAGATTTCTACTTGTTGACCTTTGGGCGGTTGTCGAGTTCTCGCTACCTATTTCTTCAGCTGGTGAGCCAACATGTCGGACCAGTTGTATGCTTTGCCTTCTCTGGCCAGTTGGTCCAACGTGATCCCCAAACTTTGCAGGAAGGTTTCCATGATCTCTTGGCCATACAAGCAACATGCAAAGATGACCAAGTATTGATATGCCTTCTATAGTATCTTTGTCTTGTAGACCTGGTTGGGTGTCATCCTGAATTTGGCCAGCTCCTTCACCCAGTTCTTCAAGATATCTCTGGAGTTAGCATTGCTACTAGGTATGGTGAAGGGTGTCTCCATGGTGATCACGGGCTTTGACATATGATACACTTGTTCATAGTCCTATGCCCTAAAGGTAGCAATCTTCCTCTTGTTGACACTTCTCAATGTCATCGTCTTAGGGTCAGTGTGCGAGATGATCTAATGTATCATGTCTGTGCAAGGTAGCACTGGATACCTGCATGCAATTGGGTACAAGTCAGATTTGTGGATGTTCACATAGACTTGGTAGTCTTTGAGATCTTCCCCAAATGTGCCTGCAATGAATCATTGACCTCTTGCCATTTCAGAAAGAGGTCCTTATCTACAATCAGCTTGGTGTCTTTATATATTAGAAAACTTTTAGATACTTGCTCAACTTCTGCTCCAGTTGCACTTCTGTCAATGTCCTTCGATCCTGCTCTCTTGGAGGAAATTGATCCTGAACTGTTGAGAGGCAGGTGAACACCTACTAGATCTAGAGACATAGTGACATGCATGGAAAGAAATCTATCAGCTAAAACCAAAGCACAATTGAGGAAAGACATGCAGCATACCTGGGGATTGACTAGCAGGGATTGTGCAATTTTTCCTGGGAGGTCGGGAGACTAGCTACTAGAACTACGCAAAAGAAAGTTTGGGTTGTTGCGAGGCTGGCTCGTTGCTAGAATTGCGCAATGTGAAATCTAGATTGGCCTACTGGCTGCTGGAATTGCATAATGCACAATTTCTGCTGGCAATGGTTGTAGGCTGAGTAATTGCATTGCATAATTTTCTGGGCTAGCAGTCACTGCCTCTCAGAATTGTGCAATGCAAGATTAGATGACAGTCACTGGGCAAAAATGTACATTTTCTAAGAGGAAGGCAGAGCCTTCCCTCTCAAGATTGCGCAATGTTGTCTTGGTGAGGCAAAGTCCAGGCCAAGGCTGCCCAGACCCACCAATGGGAAATTGAAAGCAAATGTGAATTTGAATGCATGGCGATACTGAGTGTAAGCAGGAGTGAATGATTGTTAATGCAAACAATGAATGAAAGAGTCAGGAAACGAAACAACATGCATGTGTGTGAAGTGAGTCACTGAATCAGTGACCATTCGTGAAAAACAATGTCATGCATGCGACAGCAGTGAGATGCTAATGAAAACTGAAACAGTGCTAGTATTAGCTAATATGCATGAAAATGACAACAAGCGTTCACTTAAATAAAACAAACACTCACATAAGACAAAACACAAAAAGCAACAAAAATATTGCAAAAGACAAGTTAAGAGGACTTACCCATAAATAGCTGAGCTAGATGTATCGAAGACTCTTGGATGTGTTGTGTGATGTCAGAGCTCCAAGATCGATGTGAATAATTTAGCTCTGAAGCGTCGAATAAATAATTTTGAGGCTCATGACACACATGCCACAAATCTAGGAAAAAGTGACACTTGGAGGAAAGATTCTAAAACGATCTTTGCATGTAACCTCCAGTTTCTAAAAATAGCTCCCTAAAATCTAGGGATGCTTTTTTCTATTTCAGGAAAAAGAAGCCAATGCATGCAAGTCAATTTTTCTCGGTCCTAGGTGGAACTGGTCAACCCAATGGCACATGCAATAGCCTGCTTGACTGAAGGGAAAATTTTCACATTTTTGGGAGGGAACTGGGCTGGATGCCCAGAAGGATTGCGTAATTTTTGGGCTGAGTAGTTGACTGCTGCCCAGATTTGCACATTTTCTTGGCTAAGTATCCCTGCTAGGACAGATTGCGCAGTTTTTCTAGTGAAGGTTGACACGGAGAATTGTGCAATTTTGGAGCCCAATAGGCTGCCAGACAGGATTGCGTAGTTTATTGAGGGAAGGTTGGTTCCCCTCCAGAATTGTGCAATTTCCTAAGGGAGATACTCAACTTGCAGTTGGACCAAGTATGGAGAAATATCCTATGAGGGGGATGCAACAAGCTATCATGCACAGGTTGGCAATCTGCTAGAAATCCATTAAAGCTTGTGTACTTGACAGTGTAAGACATGCTGTTGAGGATGGTTGGTAGGGAGGCTCCAAAATGAAGCTAAGGAAAAATTTTGGAGGGTGGTTGTAGCTGCTATGCAAAGCCCTCGCTGTTGCATTTCATCATGCACCTCCCTTCTTGTTTGGCACACACTCACCTTTGACTTAGCCTGGAATTTCCTCTATGTTGCATATTGCTGCATGAGCCTTCATGAATAAGAAACTTTCAAATCTTGGGTACTGTGAATAGATTTCTCACTCCTTTTTGCACTTGATCAAACCTTCAAGTGATTTCTTCAACCTCTTCACACATGCTAAGACCCTAGGAGAGTTCCCTAGCCACCTAACCCTAGCCCTAATGATTGTGTGAAGTTGTGATCGTTACACCAATGGGTAGCTTCTCTTACAACCAGTCATCACATTTTCCTCCAGGATATCTCTCCTATGAGTCTAATTTATTAACAAGGAAATAAGAACAAATTGCTCGTGGGGAACCCTAATCAGTTTCAATGACCTATTCCCATAACCTGAAACTTCTGCTCAACGTGGTCTTGTTTGTTTCAATGGCTGGTGTTCTTTGTTCACTTGTTAATTGGAAATGAGATGTGGAATATTGGCATGAGGGAAAACCTAAATCAGGATATCTCTTAGTTTTTGTCAAACAAGAAACAAACTCTCTTTCTTGTAAAATAAGTCGAGATCCCTCATCCACTCTATTGCAATGAACACCTAGTAATAAGTGAAAATGCACACATAAATGAATATGAAATTAAATAAAGGGTAAAGGATTAAGACAAGCTTCCTACACAGAGATGTAATGCAACGACTTTGCTGGGGTACCAACCAGGCTCACTGGCAGCGGAGCAACATTTGTGATTTCTTGGAGTGACTCCACCGGGGTATTGTCTAGGCCTGCTAGTAGTGGAGAAACACCAGAAACTTACTTTTAAAATCCCGAATACAATAATCCCTCTGCCTCATTCTTTGAATCATCATCAACTCCCAGCAAGTTTGAACTTCTAATTGGGTGTTTACTAACTAGCAAGACCTAGCTGAGACACAAAGGGAAGGCATATCGACAGAAGTCAAGGAAATGCAAGAGGTACCCATAGTAATTATTCAATATTCCCTTGCAACAGTATCCAGACTTGACCTATTACAAGGATGTTGGCAGAGTTGTTGGATTCTACCAATGGTTTGCTAATTGTTGTAGCCGCTATAACAACACCTACCCACCCCCTCTTTCTTTTCAAGGCTAAACACATATGCTCATTAATAAAATTGGTTGAATTTTTCCAGGATCTAATGACCATCAAACCCAATGTCTTTTTTTTGCATACATCTATTATTATCCATCTTAGTTCTTGGAATGCATCAAGGTTTACAATGTGATTACCATAACATGTTCCCCTAAGCTTCACACTCCTCATGTTATGCAAATGGTGGGAACACTCCTTATCACCAACCATACTTTGCCTCCACACTCGTTCCTTAGCTTGCAATCTCATTCTTGAATGCATGCTAGGCACCAGATGATATATCGATGCCACTTGCAATTAATACACCCATTAGGATGCTTGGATGCTCAAATTTAAGTATGTCTTTCCCAACTCACACAATTCATGACACCTTAATTTTGATTATTACAAATGTGCTCCTTCAATGCATGATTTTATCATCATTTATTTACCATACATAAAGACTATTTCATTACTATCTATCTTCCATTCTCTCATTAGTGTGGGCTAACTTAACAAAATATTTTATCTCATTTTCATGCAGGAAGCTAGGTGAAAGGCGGATTGGTACACATCAACCGGTGCAAAATTTATATTAAATAACGCTTTGAAGTGGCACCAATCAAATATCATGTTAATGAAAGCTAATTTCTACTATGAGCTTTATCTCATTTCTTCTAAAGCATGGTATCATTTTAAGGAAAATGCAATTCTATGGATGAGTCAAAGTTTCACAGATATGACATGATGGTAATTGGAATCAAAGCAATAAGAAATTTTCGAGGGTACGTGCTTAGGTGTGTGCGCTAAAAGGGAGTAAGAAGGATTTTTAAGGCCAAGTTCAAGACATGAGAGGGTTTTGGATATTGCGACATGTTATTGTGTAACCTAAAATACAAATACTATGGAAGTCACATATGCCATGCATGTAAAGGTTGTTTGGTACTTTAAGAATGGTTTAGAATTAATGGAAATTAAATGGAGTTGGCATGGATGTCCACCCATCATTGTAGCATCTATATTGAAAAATTCTTTGAAATAAAACCACTTGAACTTCATGATTTTATTTCCCAAGGCTTGGTATCATTTTGTGATCCTAAAGACAAATGGAATTTGTGAAGGGCCTTTTGATAATAAATATCCATGATTGAGGATCACAATCAGTGTTAATGTCATACTGTTCTTCTAAATATGTAGTCAATTCAATGAATTTGAGAATGGGGCATTATATGTGATGATTGAGAACCTATATAAAGGAAAATGCATTTAGCTAACAACCAAACAAAACATTGACTGGGTACGTTGATGTTATACGCAAAAGTGTGATCAGGGTATATAAGTTGGGCATTAATGCATTTGCTGGTGCTAATACATGTATGTAGTGCATGGGGAATTTGGAATGACTATGTGCTGGCCAAGACATACATGGAAGGGAACACATGTTGCTGCAATGATGGAGCGGCCCAAGGTTACATTGCCAATGCACAACAAATACGGTGTTTATCTGACCTCAAGTTAACTACTTCGTCAGTAGAGATAGTGCATCATGGTTGGGATACACATTCATAAACAGAAGCCATTTGAAAGGCAGAATAGGGGCATTGAGAGGCCAAAATAAACTTGTGACAGTGATGTGGCTGCTACAAGAAATCATGGTGCGAGTGGCACATGGAAGACCTTGAACTCAGATTTTTGGGTTTGTATGTAATGGTTTAAGGTGTTAGCTGGGAAGTGTTTCACTACATGGCGACTATGCGACCTCTCCCAAGGTTGCTAGGTCACAGAATGGCTTCATGGGGAAATTTTGTAGTTAATCAACCTATCCTTTTCCCGTGGCCATGCGACTCCTCCCCTCCCCACAAATCACTGGTCCCATTTTTTGTAATTATCCTCAAGTCATGACCTGTGACCTCCCACCATGTTACTCAAAGGCAGAGTTGCACCTCATTGCCTCAGGCAGGACACCGAGGGGTGTGACTAGCTACATTTTGTGACGATGTGACCCTTGGCAAGTCATATCTTCACAGAAGTCACACTCCATAAGAAGCTAGGATTAACGACCTATCTAGAATGTGACTTTGCGAACTCCTGAAAGTCAAACTTCCACCCAGTCACATTATCACAGGGATTAATTTATTCATAAGGACCACTGGAATGATCTCTCTAAAAGGGAATGAGGGCCTCACTTATTATGTTCTCAGAGTCATCACGATGTTGCACTAAGTTATGTTCACTCCATTCCCTCTTATGAATAATCCGATATGGTGGAGAGGGATAAGTCAATGCACCAAGGTTCTTATTAAATCATAGTGGGAAGGTGAAGGAATGTATATGAGAGAAATCGCATTTCTATAATGCATCAGGACCACAACTCTGATTTTGTTTCCTTTCTTCAAAGACAAACTCTATGCGCGTAGTTCTAGAATGCATGGTATCTCCACATGAAAAAGCATTATAGGCTATTGAGACCCAATGGCTAGCCTACTAAATGCATGCATTAAAACCAATAAGCATGTTGTGCGATTGAACAGACCCAAAACTAGTGTGATGCACAATCCCAGGGAATATTTGCAATGGGATAATTTTGCTAATGTTACTACATAGAGGAGTCAAAATTCAAGATAAATTCAAGCTAGTTATCAATAGGAGGGTTTATTAGATCGACTAAAAAATTACATCGATGCCTTACTATTCCAAGTGATGACCAGATCTTAGCCATCTTATGGATGATTCGCATCTGAACAGGCTTGAATGGTGATACTTCTTCCCTACTTCTTGGATGTAGTCGGAACAAACGGGATTTGTGAAATAAGAATGGCATGGAACACAAGAAACTCTACTAAACAGGGACAATTTGTTGTGAACTGATAGGTTAGCCGGGATGGTTTCATTCTTAATTGTCAATAAATATTATATCGCATTCAACATCTGAGCTTGGCTATTTTTGGTATTGGATCCATTACTGGGTTGATCTGAAATAATAGCATGTGGCATCTGGAGCACCATGTATTCCACCAAGAAGCCCAAAATGGCCCATGCATGGCACCAAAAATACCTATGGAAGCCACACTTGTGCATGTCTGTAACAAAGCAGGTTCGTTGCTCACATCCAAAAACTAAGACACAGACATCCACAAACTCATAAGATTGGAAAAAGTCATAGGGGTCAGTTGATCAACACTATATGTCATAGATTCACATCTCATTGGCTTAGGAAAGATACCGAGTGGTGCGACTAGCTATGCTTTACAACAATTGCGACCTTGGTGAGTCTAGCATCCACTAAAGCCGATGAGTCGCATTCCAGCAAGCAGCCAGGAGGTGTGACTTGAAAACAATGTGATTATGCGACCTCTCCCAAGTTTCTTGGTTGCACAATCACGTCTGAAGGAGCCAATAATGGGTGTGACCTGTCCCCTTCAATGACTATGCGACCAAGCAAGATACTCTTGTTGATGTCTCTTCAAGAAGGAAACGAAGAATCAACGTACTAAGCAATCTGTTAAGCCCTAACGCAGCACACCCAATTGTTTATGGAAGTATATGGCATGAAGGGAGTATAAGGACGTGTTGATTCAAGTCGCATGAAATCTCTACGTTGGAAGCATCTTGTTAAGCGTCGTTTCCCTAGGAGTGTGAATTAATTCGTCGAATGAAAAAGGAAACAACGGTGCCCATGAACAATCACCAAGACTACCATATATCGTTGATTACAATAATTTCTCTGAAGGGTCCTTGTTTCCACTATAATGCCAAGCCCATCTTATTATTTAGATGAAAGAGCGAAGGATATGAATTCAAGGAGGAATTGGAGATGGTTCATGACTTCCATAAAAGGAAAAGCATCCACCCACCCCTAGAAATGTGGCATGAGAAGCATAACTATGGGTGTTGATGATGGGTGCAAGCTTAAGGAGCAATCTCACCAACCCCAGGTTTCTTAGACACATTGTGCATCTACAAATACATTTCAGACAGTGCAAGGTTCAAATGTTTGCAAAAAGGTCATATTATTCAAAGACAATGGCCAAGGAATTTTACTTGACACTGTTGTAAGTGTTTAAAAAATAATGCAATGCAAAAATTGCTCAACATGTGGGTGAGGATAAAAAGGGAGCATGAAATATAGTATCGCAATAATAATATGACTGCTCATGGAGAGAATCCATTGGTGCCATCTTGGTCCCACAACATGAAGCAGAGCAACACACAAATTTTTGACCATGAAATCACAAGAAATTTCAAGGCTAAGAATTCTTGTTCATTATTAATTGCGGTATTTATTTCTTATATTTCATCAGAATAATTTTGTCTTGATGCTTAATTAATGATTGTGTACATTTGAAGGACCAAATATGTGAAGGTAGACCCCTGCCATTTATACAAACACTTAAGTTGAATTGGTTGCTAAAATGGCCTAAGGGATTGATTTTACAGGAATGCATGATCCTAGCCAACAACAAATGTTGAAGTCAAGCTAGCCCCAAGGAAAAAGGAAGGTAGGAAGATGTCACTCTATGTGTAAGATTTAGGATGTATCATAAAGCTTGCATAGCAAGTGAGGTGGTCCCTTCAACCTTGCAAGCTCCAAGAACTTCTCAATAAACTCCAAGACACATCACTAGAGGATTGGCGAATGCATGCGAAGCAGAGAGGTAGGAAAAAAAGACAGTTCCAAGACCAAGCACCCTCATCATTGTGACATACGGGAAACAAGTGTTACGAGGTTTCCCATAACCCTATACATCCTTCCCTCTCTTTCCTCCATCTTTATGTAAATACCACCCACCATTTTATTAGCATCTATGTTAAGATGTAACAATCATTTTGGCTTGAGGAAGAAGTGGGTAAGCTCAAGAGTCATGAGGGTAGCTGAAAGGGCATGAAGGAAGGTGAAAGGTCATGGTAGGTGAACGGTCACCTAACCCCTACAAATGTGCATTCATGCCTCATTCATTGGGACTTTGGCACTTGAGTTGAATCTAAGACTAGAGATATATGGTTTATGCTTGAGAGCTAGAGCCACTTGGCTCTTGGCAGCTAGTAGAGTGGATTTTTAGTGGGGCTAGGGTTTTGGCATCGAGCAATAGTATGAGTAGCCTATGTTCCACTATTGGGTTTTGACCAATTGCATGATATGTATTTGAATTTGCAGCAATATTAAATAATATGTTATTATTTTTGGTATTGTTTCCCATGCTTACTCATGGTGGTTTTATTAGTTATCTAGTACTTCACTATATTTGATGTGTGCTTTCATACACACAATATGTTATGGATGGATATATAGTGGTTTCATGTATGTTTCACTTTTGAATTTGTGTTCACTTGTTCCTTTCCATGTCGGTGACCTATTGTGAACTACTCTGCAATTGACTTCTGGCATGTTCCTGTTTATTTTGTCTGATGGGGTTTTAGCTCACTAATCCCTCTCATGGGTTATCTCTTCTTATTGTTGTTGAGACTTGTTTGTACCTCTTTCTACAATTGGTCAACCTTGGGCTGATTTTGTTTCACTGCCTCAACATTTCATTCTTGTCCCACTCTGATACCTTCTCAATTGATAACCAAGTGAAGAAATATTCATGGTGGCAGTTGGGCCCACATACCGGATGGGGCTCCTATTCCAAACGATGTGAGGTCTAATTAGGAATTCACATTGGGGAGACCCATTAGTATTGGAAATACATTTTGACCGTAAAAACAACCTTATTAGATACCAAAGCAATGGATGAACAAAAGAATTGTGAAGAGGTGTGGTCACTCATTCAAAAGTTGCAGCAAGATCCTAGTACATCTAATACATTTAGCTAGAAAAATTATTCATTATGGTACAAAGATCGCTTATATTTTTGTAATAATTCCCAATTCAAGAAAAATATTCTTTTGGAATTGCACACTTCCCCCTTAGGAGGGCACTCAATATTTTTTAAAACTTACCACAGGGTCAAGAAGGAATTTTTTGGGATTGCCTTAAATCTAATAAACAGAAGTTTGTGGCATAATTTATTGTTTTCGAACAAAATGAAGTTGAGACAATTAATACCTCGGGTTTATTACAACCTTTATCCATTCTAATTCAACATTGGAAAGAGGTATCAATGGATTTTATCACAGGTTTCCCCAAGTCTGAAGGAAAGAGTGTCATCATGGTGGTAGTTGATAGACTTAGCAACCATGCACACTTTTGTGCAATATCTCATCCTTTTAAATCTAGTACAATTGCTACTGCATTTATGGAAACAATTCAAAAGCTAAATGGAAACCCAAAGATTATTGTAAGTGATGAAGATATCATTTTCACTGGAAACGTTTGGAGGGAATTATTTTCTTGCCTTGGTACTCAACTAGCTTATAGCTCATCTTATGATCCTCAATTTGAAGGGCAAGCTAAGATGTTGAGAAAATGTTTGGAAGGATATCTTTGTCGCTTTGTATCTAATAAACAAACACAATGGGTGTAGGGCAATTTAATGGTAGGCTAAATCCCTTGTCATTTTAATATGTAAACCTGGGGGTTTCGTAAACTTAGAAGCAAACCAAAATATATGGGACCTCATATGAAACTTTTGTAGAAAGTTTGTTTAGGATGGAAAGAGAAAAAGGAAATAAATATTACAAATATAACTAAAGAAAACTGCAAAAGAAATCTCATGCAAGAAAACTAAATTAAATTCTAAAGATGGAATGAATGAATTAATGCCATGGCCTTTCTAAACTATTCAAAAGAAAACTAATCTATGAACAACTATAAGAAACAAACTATGATAATCTAGAAAACAGTAAATTAATTAGAAAGCAATAAATAGAAACTAGTGATTTAGTTGTCAAGCAAGCAAACTAAGATAGCTAGTAAACAAGCAGTTTAATGACAATCAAATCAAATGTAAGAAAGTAAATCAAACCTGCAAAAAGAAAATCACACTTATAGAAAGCAAAGCACGCTTGCATGAAAGGAAATAACATAAATCAAACTATGTTACAGTTGTATGCAGATTATGGTTGATGGGGATCCTTCCATTCCTCAATGAGCACACAAGAATAGCTATCGCATCTTAAGAATCAAAAAACACTCATAACTCATGATTTGGAGAAAAATGATATTATTCATGCTGAATGAAAAATCATAAATCTGATGCTAATGAATAAATGACAATTATTAGCTTCCTTTGAAGGATGCTCCTCCTATTTATACATGAATTAGGGATATCTACTCAATAAATGTAGATCCCTTAAATATCTACTAGATCCATACTTGTCTCAACGTATCCTAAATGCTAGATACAAATCCTATCACACATCAATATCTTCAATATCCTTCTCCTTGGAATATGGTCCACCTCTTGGGTTGAAATTCGAATTTGATCTTGGGAGGCCAAGTAAGACCCTTCTAGAACCTCCAAATAAGCCTACGCATGTCACAAAACTCATAACACATATATAGATATATGAAACCATGTTAATTTCCTAGTTTTTAATCATAAATTCACTTTAAATACATAAAATAAATAACTTTGGAAAACAAGGATCCTAACCCATATAATCATGAATATGATCACTTGATGTAGGGTCTTAGGCTAGATAGTCATGAAATGAAGGCTAAATAGCTATGAAATGATGGAAATATAGATGATAATTTTGAGACTCAACATACCCCTGAATTGAAGTTGTTGCATGTCCTCATGCAATTATTGCGTTGATTCATTTATCCAAAAGTTGATTTTTATTTTTTTATTTTTTTGAAATGCTTTTCTTCTTTATGAGCTTTTTCTTGTATGGATTCTCTGCAAACTTTACGTCATCACTTTTTTTTCTTTTCCAAAGTGTAATACATTTGATTACAACATATATTTTGGATGGTTGGTTCTTGTGTGACAACCAAAATTTTGAGCATCGGTTCTTGTGTAAAAATGTTTTTTTATTTTTTTTGCTACATCAAAGTTCATGAAAACATTGACAATTTTCTTTTCAAGTCCTATAATAACTATCAATGAATTGATAATTTGAAAAGCATAGAATCTTTTGGAATCATACTGCAACAATAGTTGATTGGAAAGAATGTGCGAGTTGGAATGAAATTAAAATGTGTGATGGTGTATGAAATGTGAATATGAATTGATGTCCCTTCCCCCCAACTAAAGGTGTTTTTCAATTTATGACAATATGAGAAAGGGAGTGTAAATGAGGAATTTTCCAAAATTACAATTTTAGCATTTTAAGGAATTGCATGACTAAAAATTAGAAAACCACATACCTTCACTTACCCTCAATGTACATGAGTTGTGGATGTTGATGTTGTCAGATCATGGAGTATGTAAACAAAGGAATTTGGATCTGCTTATGTGTTCTCTTTGTTGATGACAAGGTTTGAATCTTTATTGTTTTTATGACAAATTGATCTGCTGAAAACTGTTGAAATGATGTAGTCTTCAATTGTTACAAAACTGATAGTACAATTCTAGTCATGCAAATAAATGTGTCGATGTTGAGCATGAAGAGAATCCATTAGATTACCGACCATTGATGAATTTCTTGAACCAATGTGAGGCAACTCACCATTAATATCAATGAGTGCCAAGGTACCTAAGTACATCTTGTGAAGGGTGAATAGATGAGTCGATGTCGAACCACTTGCAAGATCCAATGATCAAGGGACATTGGTTTATTCCCATGATTGATGGCGAGAGAGCTTGTCATTAAGGCCTACAAGCCTGAAGGTACTACTAAGGACTCTAGCCTTGAACCTAGATAATGTGCTGATGTTGATAGGCCAAGACTTGTTAGAAGGGAGGCCTTAAGGAATCCTCCATCATCTAACGCGAGCATAAAACAATAATTTTGAAGGACTATGGATGAAAAATTTTGCAGTGCTTCAAGGTTTATTTGCTAAAGCAAAAAGGAAAATGGCATGAATCATCTTTGTAGGGGAGTTGAATGGTTTTATTTTGGGTTACAAGTTAGTGAAAGAGAGGAAGGAAAGTATAATGACTGTGAAGGAAAATGAATAGTGGATCAACGTTTTATTTGAAAATATGAAAAGGAAAATGGAATGAAAATTTTATTGACTGAAGAAGTGGGAACGCAATGAAGGTTTTATTTACTGAAAAAGGAGGAATGCAATGTTGATACTGGCATATGAAAGCTTTCAAGTGATGAATCTGATCTGACATCATGTGCTCATGCATTGATGTTTCATTTTTGTTGCTTCTTTGATCATTTTCTTTTGAAAGAAATCTGGTCCTTAAGAGACACTGTTTGTTTGTGTCCATTTGTTTATCCTCCTAGAACCTACAAAAACTTAGTGCTTTTTCTACAATGAAATGTAAGATTATCAAAAGAGAGAGATGATAAATATCTCTATTAATGACATTTACACAAAAGAATTGATAATTAGTACTAATAAAATAAATTCACGAAAGAAAACCAAATGAATTTTTACCTGTATCGAAACTAGTGCTTCAGGTTACCTGTTGTGTCTTGTCAACAATTTATTAATTATTTTTATGTTTCAAACTCTAATGATATATTTCAGATTATTTATATCTCGTTGAGATCTTTCCAATGATGCTTGAATCATCTAAATCCGATGTCGTATGAGAAAGTTAGGCTGATTTGAAATTTGGGTGAAACGATGAAGATTGTCATGAGGTTTCTCAGCTGTAAGATTGCACCCTTCTTGCATCTAAAAATCCTATCAATCTTCTTCGGCTGAGCGATGACATAAATTTTTCTAGTTTGTGATGTCATTGGCTTCTATACCTGCAAGACTCAAAGAAACATGATCATATAAAAATACTTTATGAAACGAAAACACATGTCTACAGGATTCAATCTTTCATTTGTAGGATTCTCTTCAAGGCATTTTGCAAAACAATAATCCTGTAGATGAAGCACCCTTATCATTCTTCTCCTTGATCCATTTTTTGTGTTGAAAAATGAGCTGGCAGATGGAGGGTGATTGTGTAATAGTGATGTGGCAGTGAGTGACATGGCAAATGGATGATGTGACATGTTGATTGTTTGACTGATGATGTGGCAATGAATGTAAAATATTGGCCAATGTCATGCTATGATGTGGTGGAAAAATTATTGTTTAATTAATGTTGTGTCAAATTGTACAATAATTAACAAATTCCAATCCCCACAAAATTTGAACCCATGACCTACATTATGCAATTTGAATGACTTACCAATAGATCACAAGTCACATTTATAAATTTTAATGGAATTTTTGAAATTTTAATTATTCTAAAAATGAAAATTGAAACAACAACTTGACAAGTGGCCAATCTAAATCCAATAATTTTAAGAAAATATGATTCCAAAATATTTTCCAAATCATTTTTCATATCTTTTGAATCCATCCTTTCCAAGATTTTTAGGAAAATCGATTCCAAAATATTTGCCAAATTATTTTTCATATCTTTTGAACTCATCCTTTTTGGCCAGAAAGTGGATTTTTTTTAACCAATTTTTATTCTATAAAAGCTTGGGAAATGTTTATATATCTATATATATATATATATATATATATATATATATATATATATATATATATATATATATACATAAAATTTTAATTAATTAATTTTTTTTGTTATTAATTTTTAAAATTTTTATTTTATCAATTTAAAAAAAAAATTATTGATTGATTTATTTCTCTATAGCTTGGCAACGCTTCTGGGTGGCTGGCCATGGCTCTGTGGCTAGGCCATTGGATGGCCGTGGCTTCTGGTTGTATTTAATTGAAAACTGTTTTCTTTTCATACAACCTGGAAAATAAGGCTCCAAAGAACTTGAAAATCTATTAAATGGTTACGGATTTTGAGGAAATGTCTCACGATAAACATAACTCACCCCATTTTGAGAAAAACCCATGTTTTAGATTTTTGAGATTCATTTTTCATTTGGTCACAAAATTCTTTTTAAAAATCACGTTTTTAACCTCCACGTATTTGGCCTTTGCTCAAGTAATTGCCGGATGAAATTCTTTTTTTTTTCAAAATGAGGAAAATGCCCAGCTATCTTTCATTTTTTCCAAAATCACACATAACATTTGTAGCAATTCATTTAGTTGGCTTCCATTAATTAATTAATTAATTAATTTTATTTATTTATTTTAATTTGTTTAGATTTTCTTTATTCTCATTTTCGTTTTTGTGTTTTCATTTATTTTTATTATTTCTTTGTTTTTTTTAATGTTGTTTTGGTTTTGTGTTTTAAATTATTTTATTTTTTTTATTTCAAATTTGTTTAAATAAGCAAATCTCTTTTCTTTTTTTTCTTTTTTTAATTTACACGTGTTCCATTCACTTTTAATATATATATATATAAACATTAAAAAGAATTATGTTCCATTTTAAAGTTAATATATATATATATATATATGTGTGTGTGTGTGTGTGTGTGTGTGTGTGTGTGTGTGTGAAAAGAAACAAATAATGAAAGAGCAGACATTTTTTTTTAACAAAAGATATACTAACATGAAAAAAAAAAATTGATCCTCTAGGTCACACAAAGCACAGGAGGAGAGCATGCTCAAGTTTTTATTAGTTGATTCCTCTCTTTTAAAATTTTGGATACAAAACATAAAATGAAAAGAATCGATTCTGAAACTATCATTCTTCCACCTTTGCTTCTGTTCCTCGTTCACAATCACTTGTTTTATTGCAATTTTTCTGCTAAGGGTCAATAAATTGGTGGCTCTTACTACACCACAAAATTGCAAATTTATCCTAAAAATCACAAAAACTGGTTTTTATTTGTTAGTCCTATTATATTGAAAAATAAATAAATCAGTCTCTTAAGTATAAGATCATTTCCAATGCATCCATTTGCGTAACAAAATCATCAGTAAACTCATATTCATGTTTAAAATATACTCTTTGAAACGTACTAGTGTATGAGAGACCAACTACCTTGATTTGGATAATGTCAGAAGATACTGAAAAATGGAATCCTGAGATCCGATAATTGTCTTAAACCAAGATTCAATGTAATCTTGTCTTCCTTGTTTTTCTGATATCATGCCATGCAAGTCTTCAGAGATGTGATCTCCATTCATAGAATCGGGTGATAGACCTGCATGAAGCTCAAGTTTCAACAACTTCTCTTCTTTAACATGCATCCATGATTCTTGGAAGTTACCTGAATATTTTTTCTCTTTTGATTGTTGTTCTTCAATGGAAATTGGTGCTTTATTTTGCAGTACCTCAACATTATGAGTGGATTGAGGTGTTTTATTGTTGGGGATTCTAAATGGTTGTGTAGGTAGTGGAGTGGAAATGGATCTTTGGGGTACTTTTGCGGATGGTAATGGTTGAATTGAGGTCAATTGAGCGTGAAATGGATGTTGTGGTGGAGGTGAATAGTATGAATAGCATTGAGCTTGGCATTGAGGATAGTGAGGAAAATATTGAGGATATGGTGGATTTCTTCTATAAGGCCCTTGCCAACCTTGTTTCCAAGATTGGTTTTGAGGTTGGGATTGAGATGGCCAAGGTTGCCAAGGAAAGGGTGTTGGCCAATTACTTTGAGAATTTTGTGCATAACCTTGAAATTGAGAAGTAAGATCTTGCATCATACCAGGTTGATGAGGTTGCCATGATATTTTTGGAGCCCCATAACAAGATTGTTCCAACATTTGATTTTCTCCTTGGTAAACTTCCTTTAACCCCGGTAATGATGGACAATCTTTAGTAGTATGTGATCCTGCACAAATTTCATACATTTTAATGTTATCAAGTGGAAATTCATGCAAAGCATGTTTCTTTTTACATTTAGGGAAAAACATAAATGAACCAATATTCTCAACTATTTGCTTTTTTTACATTCTTAGCATATCAATTTGTTCTTTTAAATTACCAAAAATCTCTAGAAAATTGTTAAGTTCAATTCGAATTACCAATACAAATGTCGACTTACCTACTCTTTCCATGACAGGATCTTGAGGGGATCTTGCATACTTTGCTTTTCCTCTTGATATGTTATTACACAATTCACAAATCTCTTGAAATGACAATTGTGAAACATCTCCTTTTCCCACCAAGTTAAGAAGATCAATCCATTCATCCTTTATAGCATTTAGTATGAGAGTTTTTAATATGTCTAATCCTAAATTATGCATCTTAGCTCTTTTGACATGATATGTAAATCTCTCCACTAAATCTTCTAAGCTTTCATCCTTTTTTTGGGTCATCTTAAACACTTGATTTCTAAGGTCATGGTTTATATAATAGTATTTGTATTGTTCCAAAAACACTCTTTTCATATCATCCCATGTCCTTATAGAATTTGTTCCTAAAGTCATGAACCATTTAAGAGATCTATCCTTCAATGTTGCTGGAAACAAATTCAACTTTTGAATGTGTAAGAAGTAGCCATAAGATATACAAATTATTTCAAATTCAAATAGAAAAGTTTCTGGGTCTTCTGATCTCATACCATTGAAGATAGGAAGTACAGATGGAGAGATGTTCTTCATATGAACATTGATATCAGTTTCTTGAATGGGAAATCCAAAAGTATCTTCCTCATGTTTACCATTTCCATCCATTTCTTCTACCTTCAAAACTAGGAATTCATGATATGGATGGTTTTTTTTATGGTTTTTTTTTAAGTGAATGGGGGTTTTCTTTTATGAATGTTTTATCTTTTCTAATTTCCATCTAAATGAAAATTCTTTCTAAACAATATTCTGAATTAGTTACATCTAAGTATGCTTCCTCGACAAGAGTTCCAAAAATGTAGGGCGATTTAATGGTATGCTAAATCCCTCACCATTTTAATATGTCAACCTAGGGTTTTCATAAACTCAGAAGAAAACCAAAATATATGGGACCTCAAATGAAACTATTGTAGAAATTTTGTTTAGGATGGAAAGAGAGAAAGGAAATGCATATTACAAATATAACTAAAGAAAACTGCAAAAGAAATCTCATGCAAGAAAACTAAATTAAATTCTAAAGCTGGAATGAATGAATTAACACCATGGCCTTTCTAAACTATACAAAAGAAAACTAATCTATGAACAAATATAAGAAGCAAACTATGATAGTCTAGAAAGCAGTGAATAGCAACTAGTGATTTAGTTTTCAAGCAAGCAAACTAAGATAGCTAGTAAGCAAGCAATTTAATGACAATCAAATCAAATGTAAGAAAGTAAATCAAAATTGCAGAAAGAAAATCACACTTATAGAAAGCAAAGCACACTTGCATGAAAGGAAATAACATAAATCAAACTATGTTATAGTTGTATGCAGATTGTGGTTGATGGGGATCCTTCCATTCCTCAATGAACACACAAGAACAACTATCACATCTTAAGAATCAAACCACACTCATAACTCATGATTTGGAGAAAAATGATATTATTCATGCTGAATGAACAATCATAAATCTGATGCTAATGAATAAATGACAACTATTAGCTTACTTTGAAGGATTTTCCTCCTATTATACATGAATTAGGGATATCTACTCAATAAATGTAGATCCCTTAAATATCTACTAGATCCATACTTTGTTGCACAAAAATTGTCACCTTGACATTATGCAATCTGTGTGAGTCTATAACCACTCATACTTTCCTCCTTTGCAAGTCTTAAGCCTCAGTTCTTCATATCAAGCCTTGAAAATAAGAGAAAGCCCTTAAAAGTCTCTAAAACTCTGGTTCCACACTTTCTCTTAGCATTACCTGCGGTCCCGCACCTAATGGTCATGTCCCCTGCGCACTTGACCACTATGTCTCTGTGTTATGGGTGCGGACCACTGTAAAAGTTAAAAAGGCGCAAGTACATTCTTAAAAACTCACTTTAAGTCATTTCTAAAAGCTTCTAGAGGGAATCTTGAGATGGCAAGTTCGCTCCTTAAAGGTTCATGCATCCCATACCTTAAGGAGCTAACCCCTTGATGTGAGGAGCTTATCCCTTTGAAGGAGGACTCTATCCCTTCATAGGTGGACCTGTAACCTCCTTCCTTTGCACTATAAAATGAAGCATTGGGCTAGTTACTGAGGAGGTTGAAAGCTGAATATTTTTGAGGTGAAATGTTGTTGGAACTTAGTCTTCCTAATTGAGCTTTTGTGAGGAGATATTACATACCTTTTTGATCTCATTTGGAGAGAGTGAGGGGCTTGTCAAAGTAGAGGAGATTCCTGTTTCGGACCCTGGGAGAGTTTGTACAGCATCAAGGCACCAAAGGTTGTAAAGTTCTTCTATTTCAAAGTTAATACAATCAAGTTTATTTTTCTCAATAAGCTGTGTTTTATGGTTTATTTTATGGATTCCTTGATCACCATGATTAACATGATTTATTATATTAGCTATGCAAGTGTTATTTGATGTGTCCTTGTTTGTGATTGCAGGTTCTCAAAAGGAAACTCTTTCGGATGGTTGGAGCATGGCTGCCACAAACTAGCGTTGGACTTAAGGTAGGGTCTAAACACCTCTTTAGTTTTTATTAATGAATCGCAATATGTTTAGAGAAAGGTAGATTTGCTTGTCCTGCTTGTTGCTAGATATCTGTTGATACTAGGGAGATCGGCCTTGTCCGTAAGATCGATTTATCCAGCCAACATACTTGTCTCAACTTATTCCTAAATGTTAGATACAAATCCTATGACACGTCAATATCTTCAAGATCCTTCTCCTTGGAATATGGTCCACCTCTTGAGTTGAAATTCGAATTTGATCCTGGGAGGTCAAGTAATACCCTTCTAGAACCTCCAAATAAGCCTACACATGTCACAAAACTCATAACACATATATAGATATATGAAAACATGTTAATTTCCTAGTTTTTAATCATATATTCACTTTAAATACATAAAATAAATATCTTTAGAAAACAAGGATCCCAACCCATATAATCATGAAAATGGTCACTTGAAGTAGGGTTTTAGGTTAGATAGTTATGAAATGAGGGCTAAATAGTTATGAAATGATGGAAATATGGATGATAATTTTGAGACTCAACAATGGGTCAAGTGGTTACCTCTAGCTGAATGGTGGTATAACACTTCCTTCCATATTACAGCAAAAATGACCCCATTTATGGAACTTTATGGATATCATCCACCATCCATCACATCATCTTTAAGAGAAAATTCTAAGGTTCAAGAAGTGGAAGATCACATCTGTCATTAGCAACAAGTTCTCCAACTCTTAAAGGACAACCTCACTCTGGCACATAATCGGATGAAACAACAAGCAGATTAGCATCATAGTGAAAGAATTTTTGATGTAGGAAAATGGGTATTGTTACAGCTATAACCATACAAAAAATGTCCCTCAGACAAGCTAAGAAGGATAATAAATTAGCACCCAAGTAATATGGTCCTTACAAGGTGTTGCAACAGATTGGTACTATGGCATACAAATTGGAGCTTCCTACATCTGCCTTAGTACACCCAATTTTTCATGTTTCATGCTTAAAGAAGGTTATTGGTGACAAGCTCCCAATTCAAACAGTGTTTCTAGAACTTTAAGAATAAGGAAGAATCATATTTGATCTTGAAGCAATCACGGAAATAAGAACCCAATAGCTACGGAATCGATTAATTTCAAAGTATCTCATTAAGTGGAAGAACTTACCCATTGAAGATGCCACATGGGAGGGTGACAATTTTATATAGAAGCATTTGAAACTACTCAAGCATTTAGGACAACACTTTTTTGAAGGAGAGGAGCATGTTAGGTCCCTATAATACTAGTGTACTCCCCTTATTGTTATTAGTATAGCCCCCTATTTTTAGTGTTGTGTCCATGTATCCCCCATGTTGTTATTGTTGTGCCCCATATAAGCCCACTATTGTTATTGTTATTACCTTACATTATTATTTTCATGTAGCCTCTGATTATATTGCGACCCCTTAGACTCCTATATATACCAAGAAGGTCTTATTATTTGAATCATCCAAGAATTTTTCATTTATGTAATGTAAAGAGGTTTCCCCATTGAAGAGGATAATTTTTAAGTCGTTGATCTATATTTTTTGTGATATAGTTGCATAACAGATCCCTGTGAATTTGTAAGACTAGCTTAATTGAGGGGTGACTATATTTTTCATGACTAAGTGACCTTGGCATGAAGGATTATGATAATAATAGTCACACAAGTGCTATACTAGTAACAGAGGGGCACAACTGTAACCTATATGGGGAGAGAGGGTGGCCTTCATGTGACAATCAAGTGATGATTGACAATGTTCAATAATTGTAAGAACATGATGGATCATATTTGAAAAATAGAAGAAGGTGAGTCACCTTGTTGAAAGGAACCAAAACTATGATATTGTCAACCATGGAGCATCTTTGTTGAAGAATAATTGACCCTTGACAATTGAAGAAGGATTGAATCCTTGCGAAGAAAAAGGCATGGTGAAAGGTGTGTACACTTTGTTTTATGTTATTAAGTCAATCTTATGATGAAGATAAAGGGTCTAAAAATTTTCTAGGGTTTTGTAGTTAGCAGTATGGTTTTGCTATTCCTTGTATGTATTGATAACCATGAAGTTTCTAGGGTTTATAGGACTTTTACATTATGAAGTCTTGAAGACTCTTGGTACTTTGGGTTGCTAAACCCTATGTTAGATTGAATGAACCCTAGGAGTAAAAATTGTAAACCTAATTTGTTGTCCCTCTTAGGAAACCCTATATCTTAGGATATAACATCTAGGGTTTTCATATTTAAAAATTTCAAAAGTATGATTTAAGGTATATGATAAAACCCTAGCAAGGGTTGAATTGGATGAAACCTAGGAATTGAAACCTTAGGGCTGATGTTTCTACTAAAACCCAAATAAGGGTTGGATTAAGAAATATAGGGCTTGTAATTAGAAACCTAGAATTACATCTTTTGAGAAACCACAAAAACCCTAGATTGACAAAATTGACATCATGCTCTTATTTTTTGTATATTTTTCTTGGTTGTAATTATCAATGAAAATTGTAGGTACATAATAAAGGAAGAAAGATGAGAAGGATGGAAGAACAAAACAAAGCATCACTCATGATTTTTGATGACTCCATGAAAATTATGAGCATGATGGAAAGATGAAATTGTAAGAACCCTTATGGAAATGATGTTGAAGCTTCCAAGCTTCCAAATGATAAGTTCATTTCAAGAACATATTGATGATTGAAAAAATGATGTAGAACCTTATTGAAATATGAATATAAAGTATACAAAGTAATGTTGACTTCAAAGGGAGATAATAGCGGAATTTGACACCATGCTTAAGAGACTATTATAATTTGGAAACTCTGATATTAATGATTAGCTTGGGATATGACTAAAACCCTTGGTATGGCATATTGCAAAGAGGATAGAAGAAGAATATGTTCGATGATATTGGTCAACATCATATATGGTCTCTTGAAGAAAGAGAGAAATTTGGAAATGATAACTCGAAGGAAGAAGATATTGTAGCTTTTCGATTAGTTCATTCCATGGGAAGTTTGGTTGAAAAAGTGAAAAGCATGGAGAAGGGTTTTGTACAATATGAGAAAGGATGTTGATCTCAAAGAAAATAATTAAGCAGAATTTGAAATCTTGACAAAATGCCATCATGTTGAGATAATTATGATATTGATATTTTGGTATTGGTTATTTTGTTGATATATTATTTTGCTACTTGAAAGGATGTTGTGAAATGCATAATGGTAGCTGAGGCAAGTGTATCTACAACTGTTTGTTTTGAACTCAATTGAATGAATACATGGACAAAGTGGATTAATTTGGTAATCCTTGGAGGATTATGTGGTCAAGATGTCTATTTCATCTTGGGAATGAAAGGTACCATTACAATAACATAACCTAATGTGTATGTTTCGATGACAATGAAGATCATTTTCATGATTAAGAGGGAGCTATGAATAAGCTCTACTTTTATTTGCTCAATATAATGTCTTTGTTGATGACAACTATAGGAAAGTGATATGAAAGTTTGATGTTCTTAACCCTATTATATATTGGCTCCAGAATAATAAAAGTTTTATATGTTACGACACAGTGGAAAGAGGATCCATGTAGCTACTTGAAGATCTCCATGAAGTACCAGTAGTTGATGCATTGATAAAGACATGCTAAAAGAACTTGTGGTTATGACTTCCCAATTTACAGGAAGCAAGGAATATCCTTTATGATTGATAGGGAGTAATAATTCTCCTTTTTTGAAAAGGAGCAATTATCTACTCCCTGATCAAGAGGGAATGAGTATCTCCTGTTCTAGTGAAGGCGATGGAGGGAGAATGGGGTCCAAAGGATTAATTAAGCATCTAATATTGATACTCCTTGAGGATAGAGAATCCAAGATAAGAAGTTGACCAACACTCTTTAAGGATTGGATAAGTATCCAAGACAAGAGAGGTTGAAGAGGACTTGAATTCTTTGAGGGTGGCTAATCCAAGATAAGAATAGTCCTTAAAATACATACATTCAAATGGGGTATGTGCCTTATAAATCCTCCCAACATTATGCTCTGGTATAAATAGAGCTTGTCAGTTAAATGCCTTACAATGTTGACAATGTCAGTTATGATATTGATGCTTAAAGATAGCTTATCAATCCAACTCTTATTATGAGAATATTGTTGAATGATTTTTTCATTGATGCGAACATTAGTTAATGAATTCTCTTAATATTTTTATGAATTATATCAATTTGAAAGATCCACTAAAGGATGATTGGAAACCATAGCTCTAGAGTTTGGGTTCCCTGGACTAAGGACATACCCCACACTTTTTGGAGGTTTTTGAAGAATAAAATCATTGAATTTTCCTTAGATATAATCATCATTGGATTCTCCTCATCAATATGTTTTTGGTGGTATGTGGCTTGTCATGAGAGGTCTCATAGTTTGTGATATATCCTAATTTGAAGATGAAGCCCCAAAATGTGTGGGCAAAACCCCAAAAAGATTAATATTGTGGCATTTTACTCATTATTCAACATAGTGAAGTCAAAAAAAGGTTTCATTATAATATTATAACCTAGGGCACCATGGGGTTTTTATTTAAGACCTTTAAAAGTGAAGACTCCCTCCAAAACTGGCTAGAAGCCTCACCCTTGGGCCTAAAATTCAAATAACATTTGACTTCAAATGTTATTTACTCTCTTAATATCTCTCTAACAATCAAAATTAAAAGTGAGCCTTGCCAACTTAGGAATCATAGCTCTAAAATAGAAACTCGACCCTATGGGAGAAAAATAAAGATCAAAAGAGTGGAAAGGGTTTGGATTTGGCTTGGTCTTTTTTTCTTTTCTTTTTTTAATTTACACTTGGGAACATTTTCTTTTGCATGTGTATCTGGGCAGTGAAGAAGGAAATCAATTATGAAGAAGACATTAATAAGTATTGCCCATCGAAGATCATCTTTGTTAGATCTTCTTTGATTAATGAAAGTTTTCTCCGAAAATAACAATGAAGTTTTGATAAAATACCTACAGACCTTTGGAAAAAATTTGGGACATAAATTTCAATGTGTATTTAAGGCATTAAAGTCAATCAAAGCGAGAATACTAAGGTTTGACCCTATTCAAGCTCCATTGATCCAAAAATGAAATGAAGGTATTACTAAACGAATTGAAAGTTAGTTTATGTATTCTTATGCAATGAATTGAAATTGCGAAAACACATAAACTTGATAAAAATTTGCAGTAAAAGAAAAGAATGGAAATCGTAAATATAAGCAATAAAAAGAAGACAAGTTGATAACGGAGTTCACCACTCTTGGGCTATGTCTCAGGGTCTGTTTCTAGTGTGACCTCTTTATTAAGATTCTCAATTACATCTATTTACAAGATCCAACTCATCAAAATAATGCTTCCAATGCGTTCAGAAGGCCCAAAAACCCTTGTTCAGGCTTTTGAAACGCTCAATTTGGCCTCCAAATGGCCATAATAGGCCAAAACGGCTCTCTGCCTACAAGTTAAAGCAAATTTGGTCTATAAAATATTCAACAAAACCCACCGTGGCTCAATGGTTGGGAGCCCTGGTTATACAAGCAGAGATCGGGTGTTCGAACCTCAATATGCGTGTTTTGTTGAGTGATGTTAGGGAGGTTTAATTATACCGATAAACATTAAGTGAGATATGGTGGCATGGTCCATGGACCCGCCACCATTTTTAACCCATAATCCATTTGCCATATATATTTGGTGAGTAAATTAGCATATATCATGGGGATATTGTGGGCTCCCACCATATATCTTCCCCCCAAAACTAGCATGGACATTCTTTAAATAATGTCATTTAATAAGAACCTTTGGCGGCCTATTGGTGAGGCATGTGATTTGTAGGCAGCAAGTCAGGACGTCGAATCCATTGGACCTCTATTCCAAAATTTTGACTCATAAAACAAGGCCACTTGGCCTCCTTGGATTGGGTCATGTGATGCCGTCTCATTGGGCCATGTCGCTCCATTCCATTGGTCCACATCCACCAACTGCATAGTGACACTTTTCAAGATTTGGATGCACCACATATTAGCCAGAACCGTGAACTTGGAACTCAGAGTTGGAAATATTAGCACTTTGTAAATCCTTTAAGGTTGAGGAAAGGGATCCCAGAGGTAACCACAAACCACTTGTAGGTTAAGGTACAATCCCCCTAACCTTGGAGAAGGCTCTCTCACTGGATCAACTATCAATCAAACACTGATAGGATATGGATTTTAGATAGATTATTAAGTTTGAGAAGTAGATGATATAAAGTTGAATGAAAATTGTTGGGAGTGAGGACCACTAAAGTATAATATTATAGAACATCAGGGCATGCATGAGCCATCTAGATAATATAGGAAAGTTAGGCATATATTTCAAGTTTATTTTCAACTGCAGTATAGTGAAGAATGAAGGAAACACATAAATATTCAGTCAAATGTAACAAAGCATAAGGTTATGAATTCTGCTACACAACTTATAACCAAATATTCAAAATAAACATGACAAAGAAATAAATAATTCTATCATGTTTAATATCCACAATTATCCTGAGCATATAAAGATGAATTGAAGACAACAATGTTAGAAACGGATATTAAATTAACACAAAGGAAACACAAACTTGGAAACACACACCACAAGAATCTCTGAAACTGATAACAAAGTGCTCTGAGATTTTTATTAAAAATGTTTACATACAAGGCCTCTTCCTACTCTCAACAATTCCACATTCTTCTATTACATTATATATTTAGCCATTAAATGCCATTTTGGCTTAAGACCAAGTACATTGCATTTATCTAACTAAGTGGATTAAAAGGTGTGTTTTATTAGAATAGCAAAGGAACAATATTAACTTAGAAAATCAGTCTTATCCTCATCTGCCTATAGTCCTCTTGAAAATCCTGAGTTCCCTGCCATGGTGCTAAAAATCTTTTTGATGCCTTGGTATATTTCCCTTTTTCCTTTGAAACTGACGCAACAATTGTTGACTCATATGCTTATTGCTTCATGGATACTCCCAAACCTCTTGCACTCTTTTTCTTTAGCTTTTCTTATTTTGGTGACCAAAAGTGAAACTACAAGCCAATACATCAGAGTTTTAACTAAATTGGATTTTTCTATGTATTGCCACTTTGAATTGCATGGGGGTGTAAAATCTCTGATACGCCTAGCCCCCAGGGCTTAGGTGGAATCTGTATGATCGGGGCATCAAGACTTAGGGCCAAAGCCTTTTTAGGGGATAAACACTTTAGCTGGGAACGGGGGGGGGCACGATTCTTTGAAGTATTATGGTATTATAACAGTTCCACCGTATAAGACATGGGACCACACAACATATGCGCCTGAGCCTTTAAGATATCAGAAGTTTCAAATTAGTACTTTTACTTCTAGAGTAGTGGCAACGCTGATTCTCTGATCACCGATGTATGACATGGCCCGATCCACATGGAAAGGAAATAAGGGAGGGCTTGCACCAAGTTTTAATACATAAAAACCTGTGTTAGACCTTTTCCACCAAACCTTATATAAAATCATTTGTTAACATATCTTCACCCAACCTTTATGATTTAAACGCATAAAAAAAATATGTCACTTGCCTTGTGCCAATGGTCCTTCGTTCCTTTGATCTCTTCGTGACTATGGTCAGCCTCCACATTGGAGCTACTTTATCGGATAATTTCAATTGGTGAAATTACTTTGATGTAGCAATATTACTCAACCTGTGATCATTGATTGTGATCTAACATCATCCTTTGCCTTGTGTCACATGGTGAGTGGTGACATGTGTCACCCTTTTTTGGCCTCTTATGACCCTGAAAATTATGAATTTTAATGCCACATTTCCATTGTACCACCACATCATTGCTGATGTCATATGCCATGTGGCATATTGGATCCAATCGATTCTCACCATGTGTCTCTCTGCAAGAGAGAGAAAAGGACCAAACCTACTTTGGGTTTGTGATGAAAATCCTTTGTTAATTTGTTTCTGGCCCTCCTGATGCTTTAACACTAAAGGAACTTTCCCGGTAGTTTAATCTCATATCGCAATTTTATAATATCATAACATGCCCCTCTTTACCATTTTTCTGATTTGCGATATGACCTGGGCCCCACCGATATGTCTGATCGACAATCACAAATCTCGATATTGTTTTGTTGTTGTGTTATGTATTGGAACCTTCAATTGTCGATATGTGATATCGGTGATCGTTGATCGTTGTTTTTCTCTAAACTTCATTGCTTGTCTCTCCAAATCTCTGATATGCATGATCTAAGACTCATACTTAGGCATTTTCCCTTTTTTTCTAGTTTTGAAGAGCAAACTTGATCTGAGACTCATACTTAGGCATTTTCCCTTTTTTTCTAGTTTTGAAGAGCAAACTTGAACTTGCTCCAACTTTTGATCCAGAAGTTAGTTTGAAGAACTGGATATACCATTGGAAAGTTTCTTCCAAACACTTTATCATGAAAACACCTACAGTAGGATCTGAAATAGAATTTATATGCAAAAAAAATTCCAAAACATTTAGACTTTTTTTTTTACCACAGGACTTCAAGGACTGAATGGCTCCTTGGCCAAATAAACCTTTAGGCTATGACACCTAGTGATTCATGGGCTAAATTTACCATCATATTCTCAAAATGAATAACAAGAAGGAGACACTTCAATCCTAAATAATATGACCCTAACAGGAACCACGAGCGTTGATTATTGACTTTGACTTGTTGACCTTTGACTTTTTTCCTAGGTTGACCTAAAATTTGACCCTGCATAACTTTTGCATATGATGTTTTTTTTTGCTTGTTCAAGTTGCATTGGAATTAGAGAGACAAGAACTATGCATTTATCCTAGTTTGAATTGTATCTAAAAACTTTGATTTGTGAGCATTTTCTAGAACCTTGAGCATCTTTTGGATCCTTCGGGTCACTCCTTCCCATTGGAATTTTTTGGACCAACAAAAGTCTGGTACTACTCAAAAAATAAGTGAGGGTAAAGCTCTATCATGTTTCCTATATAAATCCATCGTGCTTTTCTTGGATTAATACCTTTGAGCCCCACACAAAGGTACTCCACATCACCTCTACTTGAAGTCCTTGTCTTTTTGTCAAGAATGGTCTTCCTGCAGCTCATACATGTATTGAAGAGAAAAATATTCTATTGACAGTACCTAAATACTTTCCTTTTGGTCTATGGTCATAGGAGGCTAATACAATCTCAAGTTTCCAAAAATACAACATAATAGATTTGCATATAAGGATGCAAATCTAGTTGAAAAGCATTATTACCAATCTTTGTAATATTTTGAATGGACCATATCATATCGGCTTGAGATTTTTACCTTTTACTTGAAACCTTTCTTTGTTAATGTATAACCAAACATGGTCTCCCACCTAAAAATTGTGATCAAAACAATGCTTTTCATGCCTAGATTTGTATTAACTTGGCTCTTTTCTAACTGTTCTTGCACTGTTTGATGTACCAATTGGATCTCTTCAATGAAATGCTTGGTTTTCTCCACATCACTATGTCTATCCACTACAATATCTTTCCCAAAGATGAAATCTAAAGGAGATTTTGGTAAATAACCATAACATGCTTTGAATGGAGATGTTTGAGTCAATGAATTCTTGGCATGATTGTAGGCATGATGAATGTAGTGTAAGCGCTCATCCTAAAGCTTAGGATGTTTTCTATAGTATCCTCGAAGTAGATGTAACACTATCCTTTCACCACTGTTATCTGGCCATCAGTTTGTGGATGAAATGTTGTGCTCTTATTCAACATGGTTTCCATAATTTCCCATAAAATTGACCAAAATTTCCGAAGAAATCGATAATCTCAATCAGCTACAATAGATGTGGATAAACCAAAGTGAACCCATACATTTTGAAAAACAATTGTTTTGTTTTCTTAGTAGTGACCTACTTTTCACATGGCATTAAGATACACATTTTATTGAACCCATCCACTACAACATACAAATAATCATGAACTTTCATATACATAGGTAATCCCCCAATAAAATCCATGGACGCACTTTCCCAAGGATGTGAAGGAATAGGAAGTGGAGTATACAATCCCAATTTCCTATTACTTGGCTTACTAGTAGCACACATAGAATGCCCCTTTACATATCTTGATATAGTTTCATTCATACGAGTCCAATGACAATACCTCTGCAATTAAGAAAATATTTTTCCTACACCAAAATGACCAGTAATGAGAGATGTGTGTGCTTCCCTTATAAGATTAAATCTTTCACTTTGTGGAATACATTACTTACCAATATGATATAATAGTTTGTTATAACATGATAATCCAGTTCTTCAATTTTCTTTCCTTTACTCAAACTTTCATATAGATCTTTAAAATATTCATCTTGAGCATATTGTTCAATGTAGCTTTCATGTGTGATTGAATTATGCTTTAGAATTGTAGAAGAATTGATTATAAGTCTTGATAACATATATGAAACTTTGTTATATATGCCTTTCTTATATATGATGACCAAGTGAAATTGTTGTAAAGACCCCATCCATCTGAAGTGCCTTGATTGTTGTATCTTAGTTTGTGATTGAAGATATTGTAATGGTTGATGATCTATATATATGATCGTTTCTTTATACATTAAATAGTGCTTCCATTTTTTCACACTTTGTAATAGAGCATAAAATTCCTTATTATATGTTGGATAGTTAATTACTGAAGTTGTAAAAGTCTCAGAGTGAAAGTATATAGGCTTACCATGTTGCATCAATATTGCCCCCATGGGATAATCACTTGCATATGTTTGGATTTCGCATGGCTTCTTGAAATCTAGAAGTGCTAGAACTGATGTTTTATTGATCTTCTCTTTCAATGTATCGAAGGCTTTCTATTGTTTCCCTCCCAACTAAAAATATTGTTTCACATTTTTCAAAACATGTAGCAGTGCTACAATAGATGAGAAACCTACAAAGAATTTCCTCCAGTATTTGGTTTCTCCCAGAAAGATCCGGATTTATGCATTAATGCAACAAAATACAGATATACACATAAACACAAATATGCAGCAGAAATAAAACTTCATTTCATTAATATCAAAGAACTAAAATATGCTTAGATACATAAATGGAAATAAACTAGCTTAGGCGATGGTAGCTTATCTCTAAGAAGAGATGTGGCGGCTACATGCCTCTGAACTATGTTATAATGAGGCTCAAGAACCATTTTATTATTGAACAGCAAGGGAAAACCCTAAACAATGAAAACCATAACCCTATGAGATGGAATGCCAAGCATTTGTGGGCCCCATTGGGGTTAGTTGGGCAACCAACTTCCTGGGGTCATAACTTGGTCATATTATCTCCGTTTGGCACATATGATACCTCATTATAAATATCTCTCTAAGTAATACAGTATTTTTCACAGGTTGTCTATGGTTGTGGGCCTACTGTGGACCTCAATAGAGTGTCGGTTAGGGATTCAAAACTACTACGGAAGTTCATGACCCAAAAAACTGCTAAAAGAGTAAATGCTGCTATAAACAAGGAAACTAATGAAACCAATTGGAGGTCTAGGTGTAATACGCTGGTGGCCACCAATATCCACTTGGATCAGTCCTCCCTCTTTAGGAAGAAATGGTCCCCATTATGAGCAGAGCCTCCATGAGGTGAGGAATTTTATTTTGAACCTGGTCCCTAGTGAACCACTTGCCCTAGTGAAGGCAATGGCCTGCTTTGACAACTCGATATAGTTGAATCCTTAGTTGGTGAGTGTTCTTGATCTACATGTACATGATCCAATCAGTTGTGGCTTGTTCCTATTGGGAAACAATGATAATACTGAGAGGGGGGGTGAATTAGTATTAAGGCTAATTTTTACTTCTTTATGTCAGTTTACTTTTCTTATTTAAACTTGGCATCCAACCATATAACTAGTAGCAGTATATAATATGGAAGCAACATAAACTCAACACATAAGAAAACAAACCATAAGCATCATACACATAGACACAATGTTTTTCAAGTGGAAACCCTTTTGGGAAAAAACCACAAAGCATGTTGTTGTTATTGATGTAAATAAGAGATCCTACTCTATTACATCAATCTATTTTGTGAGCACCCACTCACAAGAAGCACCAACTCCCCTTGATTGTTTGCTAGCACAAACTAGCAGGAAGAACCAACTCCCTTTGTTCGTAGACACCTATCCAGCTTTCTAGAAGCACCATGTGAGGCACCCACCTCACAAATTTGTGGCAAGCACCAACTTACAGCTCCTTGGATATTTTCAGGCACCAACCCCCAAGCCTTCCCAAGCTCTACTAGAGATGGAAGCACCAACTTCCTATGTTGTAGGCACAAACCCACATTCAAATAAGAACTAGTTGTTCTTTGTAGTTTGGCAGCAACTTTTCCTAATGACAGCTTTTAATTTCTTATCACTCTACTACACTTTGCAACTCTCTGTAGCACTCTTTTGCATCCTTGTGATCTACTCAATAGCAGTCACTCTCAACCCTCTTCTCTTTTCTCTCAACAGCGAACACTTTTCTCTTAGTCCCACTGCTTTCCATAACACATATTATGCTCTCTAAGGCACATTCACAACCTTATACACACAGCTCAGGCAACTTCCACCTTTAACACAAAGTGCAGGCACTTCATCCTTGTCTCACAGCTCACAGGAACTTCAGGCCTTACTCAAGCACATAGGCACCAATAGGCTTTTACACATAGAGAACACATCTCTCAGGGTCTCTTTTCTTCTGGTAAGGCATTGTTAGCCTTTTCACACAAAACTGGCTCTCAACTAGCCTTTTATAGTAGTGCACTCACTCAGAACATTTTCCTCTTAGCCTCTCGGCCAACAATGTTGCATTCCCCCCACATGATCAATCGAGCTTCTGGGTTTTGTTCCTTTGTTTTTCACCCCAATTGATGTTTTCACACTATCCTTGTTCAACACTATGCATTGTACTTAGGCATGTCCCTGCATTCTGTTATTTGCATAGGACTTGGTCTTTGCCACTACATTCACTTGATAATAGGCCTTTGACTCTCCTCACTATTTTCTCCATACTGAGAATTAATTCTCAGTCCACCTTCTTACTCAAGCTAGGCATAGTCCTCTCTGTCTATAACTCTCCCATCACTGAGACTCTCCATGCTTATTCAAAGCTCACAGAGTTTGAGAGAACTTCAGCATGGCTTCTTTGTACTTTGGGCATGGACATTCTGTGGACCATTATCCTTGTTGCCTTGTTATCAGAGATCTTTGACCAATCTGTGACAGTTGTCATTCATCCTATGACCAAACCTTTTTTTCGCATCCACTCTTGTAGTTGTCAACCTATATGCCATCAATACACCTCTGTAATGAGATATCAGAGATTTTCATTGCAGCACCACAGTTGCACTGATCAGATATTGATCAAGGACCTTAGTGATGGCTCAAATTTCAAGGTGTTCAAAAGAGTGTCTAACCTAAGCCATTGGATAGATATCATCTTCCTAATTCTGGTGCCGTGAACGGTTCAAAAAACTGACACCATGTGAAGGAGTGATCGCAATTTGAAAATTTTAGTAAACTGTAATTTATGGACATTTGGCCAGTAAACCTTTCCTTAAATGTCTTTCTTTAAGTTCTGTATTGAGCACGTGGGTGGTATTCGGAAAGTGGGAAATGGTATCTCATGTAGAAAAAAAGTTTTAAATGGTATTCTACAATTTCAAGCAATTAACCTTAGCGGTCAACATGTATCATGGGAAAACTACTTTTCTCGCACACTCTCGACCTGATATCGGTCGTGCAAGAATCTGTGTGAGATTGCATGAAAATTGTTCGAGTGGATGGGTCACATCGACGATGGAGATCATCTGGGTTAGTTGGTGAGCAGATGACGCAATATCTATTGGATCAAACAGGATAGATCGACGATGGATATTCTGCTATTTGAAATGCTTCTGATCTATATGTAACATCCGCTTGAAACTTAGTCACATGCGTTTGCATGTTACCCGACCGCCAGCTCTACGGAGGATTATCCCTAACCGCTGGGATTATACCAACTCATATGTGTGCCGAATAGTTACGGTAATGGTTACCTCCAATGGTCAGCCTAGCAGAGCGGCTGAACTTAGGGGTTATGCCAAGTTTAACTAGAGTTAGGTGCAGTTCACCAAAATTGGTGGAGTCTCCCTAGGGGATATTGCATAAATGCACTCCAGGAGCAGTTTTCATCCATAGAGGGAGAGAGAGAGCGAAACAAGAGGCTAGCTAGGCTAATTGGAGCCTTCTGAAGCCAATGGAATAGTCTAGAGAAGGTGAGGAAATCATCTTCATAGAAATTTTCATCTAGGGAGATTTTGGAGCTCAGGGCCACCAAGGGTTGGAGGCAGTTGTAGGAGCTACCAGTGCTCGTTCTCAGCAAACCAATAGTCATCCCTAATTGTAATGATCCTTATGAATCCATTGCAGGGATTTGCAGAAGCATTTGGAGACTTCTAAAGGCCGATATGCTATAGGGAAGTTTCAGGCAGCCCAGTGCAACTGTGGAGGAAGGCCTACTTTGGGGATGCAGTGCTCATTTTGAGCAAATGATTAGTTTATTGTTGGTGTTTGATATGTGTTGTAGATAGTAGAAGAGGTTTTAGTGATAGTTAAAGAATTCTAATTGAGTTAGTGCCATCAAGAAGCTTAGGGTAGCCCAGAGCACTGATTGAAGGAATTAAGTCTAAGGGAGCTTAGATCTATTTGCAGAGTGATGACAGCCATGACAGGTATATAGATGGTATTCTAAACCCATTGGTTAAGTTCAGTAACCTTTGGAGTTAAGTGTGGAACTTGTAAAAGAAACTTTTCCATAATCCCAAAGAGCCAACTCAAGATGACAAAAGCTCAAAGAGACATAGCCCATGATATTCGGGTGAACTCCTAGATTAAATTTGTTGTTATGTGTTGATGTCTATTTGCTACATTATATGTTTGTTATATGTGTTTAATATCAGCAAAAACAAATGGACTTAAAGCACTTAAACAGTTAAAAACAAATGACATACATGTGTCTCAAGTATTTAATTCCGCAAATGTCATACATAAGCTGGATCATTTATTTGTCAAGCTTTGAGTGGGAGGTTCTTGTAAGCATAACAAGTTGTTAAACCCCCATTTCAGATCAGGTGGTATCAGAGCATAGTTTCTTGATTGACAGAGCAATAGATTGCTTGTTTGACTTGAAAGGTGTTTAAACAGTATAAAGAATTTGACTGTTTCACTGTTTGTAAACTGACTGTTGTTTGAGTTTACGAAGGTGAAGGGGAAGCCATTGATAGCTAAGTCGAGGAGAGGACAAGAAGGAAGAAGGGTTGAAGGAATTATCCTTACCCAAAGGACCTCAAGGAAACCCTTGAAGCACAAGAGGGTTTGTTTGCAAAAGGTTTCTTGAATAAGAGTTTGACTCTACAACCATTTAGTTCAAAAATTTTGTCAATAGATTCTGAAAGATTTGTGAATTTGGTTGAAGTTATTTTGTTCATTTTTATAATGACAACTTCTACAAGTGAGTTCTCAAAATCCTCCTCATTCATAAGATTCTTTGATGAATACATGAAGCAAGACTTGTTCATCATGATGGATCTGGTAAAACAAATGTATGAAGATGAAAGGAAGAGCACAAAACTTCCAGAGCAATTGAATTCCATGAAGGAAGAGAAGCAGTTGCTTTTTGACAAGTTGTAGGAAATGGAGAACCAACTTCATATTGCAAATATGAACCTAGAAAGGATTCATGAGATGGAGACACAACTCCTTGCTCCCAAAGAATCCTTAGTCAAGCATCAGTTTGAAGAAGAGGTAGACAATCCTAGTTTGTCTTCAATTTCCTCTAAGAATGTTTATGTTGGTTCTTTTGAAAAATATACAAGAGGTATAGGGTCCAAGTTGATGTCAAAAATGGGCTATGAAGGAAAAGGATTGGGTAAACATGCATAAGGCATTGTTGAGCCAATAATGGTTGAGGAAAGGCCTAAGTATTTGGGTCTTGGCTATGGACAATATTATGGAGAAAGTTCCAAAGTAGCCATGATGGCAATTGAAAAAGTTCCTAGAGGGAGTTTCATTTTAGGTTCTCTACCTCAAGTTTTTAAAGATTGTATTCATGGGGAATGCAATAGTTTGAAACATGCTTTGCAAGAAGAAGGTGTTCATAACCATGCACTCAAACAAGAGAGTTGTGAAATCTCTAAAATGATTGAAGAGATTGATGGTGTTCCAAAGGGAGCCACTTCTTCATTCAATTCACCTCCTCATGAAGGCAATAGAGGTGAAAGAGAAAGGTATAAATCTGATTTCAATCACACTTCTTTTGATTATGTAAATCATGGTAAATTTCCACATAAGCATTGGAAAAAAATTGCATGTTCCTTTTGTGGTTTGGTTAACCGTAGTGTTTCTAGATGTTGGAAGAGAATGGCCACATACAGGAAACTTTTGAAGAAAAGGAGGCAATAAGACAAAGGTCCATTGGACAAGGCAAATCATGTTGTAAAGAGGATGAACATGTGTTGCACTTATTTCCATAAGCAAGGAAATATTTCTGAAAATTTTTGGACTTTGAATCCAACAATGCTTCCACAAAATTTGAAGAAGGTGGAAAAAGAGAATGGCAAGAATGGAAAGGCAGTTTCCATAATTGATGTGTTTCAGGATGATCAGCATGTTGATGTCAATGTGCAGTTAAAGGAAGTGCCTTTGATGTGGATTGGTAAGAAATGGTTAGAGTTCTTATCCAATTAAAGTTGCATGTCTATTGATTTTATACATTTCTTTGCCAATGGAATGCAAGTTGCAAGGTTTACTAAAAAGGTGAATGAAAAAGTTGAATATGAGACTCGCTTTATTGCAACAAAATTATGTTCATTTCAGCTTTGTAAGTACATTTACATATGATTGGGAATCTTGTGCTTAAGATTGTGCTTGAGATAAAGTTGAAGAATAGAATACATGCATGAAAATGGTATGTATGAACAATTGAATGTTGATGATTTCATTGTATTTGAACATGTATGTGTAATTGACTTGATGGTCGATTGCTTTGTTTAAACATGCATGCAATGTCATATCGACTTGGGAAAGTTGATTTTGTCTCCAAGATTGAAAAAGGGAGATAATGATGAAGTGTTTCACAAGGGGTGGAATTCTTTCTACTTTGAAAAAGAATCGTCAAGTTCTTTTTGTATATGCTTGACATGGAGAGTCAGTTGTTTGAAAAAGGCAAGTTTTTGTCGACTTGTGATTTAGTCGATCATTTGTATAAAATATGTAAGAGACATGATGATGATTCACATGATGTGAATTTATGTCGTCAAGTTGTTTTTTTGCATTATGTTTTTTTTGACAAGATGTCAGAAGAAGATTTGCAGCAGCGAAAGTCGCCATAGAAGTGGCCTGGTAAGAAGTGGTTTGACTTATTGATACAACAAAACATACTTTCATTGGTACATATGAAAATTTCAGTTAAGTATGCATATATTTGTGATGAAATATCATTGTTGTTTGAGCCACCTTGGATCGATGATCAAGGAAGTGATGTTCAGCTACCTTCTGTAAACATCTCAACAGAAATTCTGAATGAGTTCAAGGAAGACAATTCTTAATAGGAGGACAAGCACATCTAGGAAGGGAAGTGTCGACTACCTTCGAGTTTTGGTTCAAAGGCACTAGCAATGTAATGCAAGTGTATGGAGGCTGAAAGAAGAGGGTGTTGTACTCTCATCTACTGTACAGATCAGTATATTAGTCTTTTGGGGTCCAAAAGATTCCTAATGGGGAGGAGTGATCAAATATTGATCAAGGACCTTAGTGATGGCTCAAATTTCAAAGTGTTTGAAAGAGTGTCAAACCTAAGTGACCAAATATATCTTGTATTCCCGATTCCGATGCCATGAATGGTTCGAAAAATTGACACCATATGAAGGCATCATCACAATTTGAAAAGTCCAATAAACTGTAATTTATGGACATTTGACCAGTAAACCTTTCCTTAAATGTGTTTCTTTAAGTTCTATATTGAGCACGTGGGTAGTATTCAGAAAGTGGGAAATGGTATCTCGCATGGACAAAATTTTTTAAATGGTATTCTATGATTTTACGTGATTAACCTTAGCGATCGACATGTAGCACAAGAAAACTAGTTTTCTCACACACTCTAGACCTCATATCGGTTGTGCAAGAATCTACACGAGATTGCACGGTAGCCGTTTGATTGGACGGGTCACATTGATGGTGGAGATTTCCTAGGTTAGCTGGTGAATGGACGACACGATATCTGTTGGATCGAGTGGGATAGATAGATGGTGGAGATTTTTCTATTTGAAATGCTTCCAATGTATATGTAATCGTTGCTTGAAATGCAATCACATGTGTTTGCATCTTACCCTACCGCCAACTGTACAGAGGATTATCCCTAACTGCCGAGATTATATCGCCTCATATGTGCACCCAAAAATTACCTCCAATGGTCAGCCTAGTTGAGTGACTAAACTTAGGGGTTATGCCAAGTTTAACTAGAGTTAGGTGCAGTTCTCCAAAATTGGTGGAGTATCCCTAGGGGATATTGCATAAATGCACTCTAGGAGTAGTTTTCATCCATAGAGGGAGAGAAAGAGTGAAAAAAGAGGCTAGCTAGGCTAATTGGAGCTTACTGAAGCCAATGGAATAGTCTAGAGAAGCTGAGGAAGTCATCTTCATAGAGATTTTCATCCAGAGAGATTTTGGAGCTCAGGGCCACTAGGGGTTGGAGGCAGTTGTAGGAGCTACCAGTACTCATTCTTAGAAAACCAATAGTCATTCCTAATTGTAATGAGCCTTCTAAATCTATTGCAAGGATTTTCAGAAGCATTTGGAGACTTCTAAAGGCCGAGATGCTACAGGGAAGTTTTAGGCAGCCTAGTGCCAACCGTGGAGGAAGGCGTAGTTTGGGGATGTAGTGCTCATTTTGAGCAAATGATCAGTCTATTATTGGTGTCTGATATGTGTTGGAGATAGTAGAAGAGGTTTCAGTGATAGTTAAATAATTTTGAAGGAGTTAGTGCCATCAAGAAGCTTAGGGTAGCCTAGAGCACTGATTGAAGGAATCAAGTCTAAGGGAGCTTAGATCTGTTTGCAGAGTGATGACAACCATGAAAGTTCAATAACCTTTGGATTTAAGTGTGGAACTTGTAAAAGAAACTTTTCCATAATCCCAAAGAGCCAAGTCAAGATGATAAAATCTCAAGGAGACGTAGCCCATGATATTCAGGTGAACTCCTAGATTAAATTTGATGTTATATGTTGATGTTTATTTGCTGCATTACATGGCTATTATATGTGTTTAATATCTGCAGAAACAAATGGAATTAAAGCACTTAAACAGTTAAAAACAAATGACATACACTTGTCTCAATTATTTAATACCACAAATGTCATACATAAGCTAGATCATTTATTTGTCAAGCTTTGAATGGGAGGTTCTTGTAAGCATAACAAGTTGTTAAACCCCCATTTCAGATCAGGAATGTTTCACATTTCCGATTACCAATCTTTGATATTCAAGACCCTTCTACTTTAGCTCCCTGATATATCTCAACCATAGGACCGGGTGTTGTGACTGGGGGCTTAGCCTTAAGGTGCTAAGCCATTAAGACTCCTTTCAGGGGGCCTTTTTCCTCTGTTAAATATTTTCACCCTTGGTTTCTTGTTTGTTCCACAAACAAGTGCTAGCACCATTCGAGCCCTTTTATGAAGGATTTCCACTTGTTACCCATATGCCAGCAACCAAAAATCATCGATCGTCAATTGTTGATAGGCCCCTCTATTCATCCCTATCCCTTGGTTCCTTAACACTTAGTGACAGCATGCTAGCCCCTAGGTCAGAGCCCTCTAATAGGTGATTTCCAATTGTGTCCAACGTTCTAACCATCACAAACCTCTGATCATCGATTGCTGATAGGTGATAGGCCCCATTTGTTAAGCCTTGGCCCTTGGTTCCCTTAAGCCTTCATGGCCACCTTTTGTCCCACATCCTGTGAAATTTCATTATGGCACATGAGCCAACCATTGCAAACCTCAGATTATCGATTGCCGAAGTGACATCATCGCATGCCACATGGAATCTTATGACCAGTGACACGTGTCACTCAGATATGGCCCATTAGGACATCCATAAATAATGAAACAACCTTTCATGTGTCCCTCCGTACTGTGACATCCTGCTAACGTAATCAGCCACGTGTACCTTATCAAAACCAATCAAATCTTGCCACTTTTCCTCATCAGAGCTCCTCCAATGTTGTCATCTATCCTTATTGGAACCAATCAGATCTTGTCACTTGTCCTCATTGAAGCTCCTCCAATGATGCCATATGCCTTTATTGGAGCTTACCAGACACTACCATCTTTCCTTATCGAAGCCTACCACTAGCTGCCATGTGTCCTCATTGGAGCTCATCACTAGCTTCCATGTGTCCATATCGAACCCAATCAAATGCCACCACGTGTCCTTCTTAGAGGAGAGAGAAAGAGGCCCGCCATGCTTGGTTTTGTAGTGATTTTCTTTGTAAAAATATTTTCTGTTGTCCTGACAATTTAACACTAGAGATTCAAATTCTGTTTTAACAAAGAATGTCTCAATCGGTGTTCTCGGCTAATTCCAATGGATGCCATATATGAAACCATCGATCGTTTATCTGCGATGAACCACTATGCACCAATTTTTATGACCTCCAATATGTTGGATCTCTAATCGCCAATATGAATGCTTGTTGATCCTCCGATATGTGATCACTAATATTGATGGGACTTCAGATATGCCAGATTGCTAATTGTTAATCAACTAATTGCTTTCGCTATGTGTTGTACCTTGTAACCTCTGAACATCGATATGTGATATGCCAAGACCTACGATATTGCAATCGCCAATATCCTAGATCCTCTAACATGTGGGATCACAAGTTTCTAATCAGCGAATTTCCTTATCTATTACACCACACCTTAGATCCTCTGATTTGTGAGACTTTCGATACGTGGGATTCTTCCCTTCTTAAGGCTTTAACACCCTAAACTTTAGTAGGTCATAACTTTTGACCCACAAGTCCATTTCCAAACTTCTACATATCATTGGACAGCTCTTCCAGAGAAATTTATAATGGAAGGGGTCAATTAGCCATTGATCCCATATGATACCTCAAAATATGGCTCCAAACGCATTGTCATAATTTCTACTCCTTGACTCTCCGAACATCAAAAATCACACCCATTAAGGTGATAATTTCCCTAAGCCCTGTAGCAACCATGGATATTCTCCTAGGCCATCACTGTAATCATCATTTGATAGCTTCCCCAATAATCTTGCTATTGTGATGATTCTCTACATGAAGCCTGTAGCTACCAAGAGACTCCTCCTAAGACATCACTACCAGCATTTGCTGCAACAAGAAACCAAGCTTCTCTGGTTGACATCATTTCCAACACTCCTACCAACTGTTAGGCAAGCCAATTGCCCAACACAAATCCTCATCCTGACTATTGACATCAATGCCAACACACCTGTAGATTCCTTCTCAATACCACTAGCCATGCACACAATGCTAATTAGCCAACAATCTCTCCCCTTTGGCATTGATGGAAACACACCATCCTTCTCTCCAAATGATGTCAAACCTCAGTTGCTTCCACACATCTCATGGCATGAGACACCAATAGCCTTCTTGCCATCATATCTTCTCCATAACTTTTCTCCCCCTTTTACATTAATAGCAAGGGGATATAAGTTTCCTTTCTCTCCCCATGCTCTCACTGAATGTGAGGACCAGAGTCTACCGGTCAGGATGTGAATTCTTCCTTGTAGACATCTCTACCAAGATTGTTGTTGTTGCTACTCCATAAACTAGGAAAATTTTATATGCCCCCCCTAAAAATATACTGCCTTTGATTTTTCCTTGAAGTTTTGGACACATTATGGCTTCTTGTTGAGCACTTTGTCCACCAATGCATCGTTTGTATCAAAAATATTTATACCCATTATATTGCTCATGGTATTGTTGTTGCTGCAAGTACCAATTTATAATGATGCATTTTGGCTCGCCCTTCTTCACTGTTGTTGTTGCTTCCCAAAATTCTCTCATTATTGAGCATCTCCACTTCTCCCCTTGAGATCATTCTCATATATAGGGATTGTTCCACAACTCATCCCTATTTCATCAACAAAAATGATACAAATGGAACAATGTACTAGGAAAACTCTATTAGCTATTTTCTCAAAAAGAAATTTCCATTTGCACACATGGTTACTCAACATGAGCCCATCACAACCAATTGACATAGCTACACCAATTGAGGGTTAAGGGACATGAATAATCTTATACCAATTGTGTTTTATGAACACAAGACTACTATACATTATCAACTTACAACGTAAATGAAATAAGAGTGTTTCATCAAAGATGAAAACTTTTCTTTTTGCTCAACAATCTTCCTTTCTAAGGTTGCCCATTGTTGCCTACTAATTCTTTGTCAAATCAACTCCCCCTAATCCAATGCTCCTTGATCTCCTACAAATCTTCCTTTCCTTTGCATGGGGACTAGTCCTGTGGACCTGACATGAATGTGAGCTTCCTATCATTCCACACTTCCACTATAGCCCATCTTCTTCCCACAACAAGATATATTTTTGTGTACTCCTCTTGCTGGTTGCACTCCACCTTCACCAATCAGATGCGTAATACTATTCATCTTCATGTCCTCCTACATATGACTTATTCAGCCTCCCTTGAGGCCCTTATCTTCCTTCACTAAAGAGAAATAGAGGATCTACTCCCCCCAAGCAGATCATCCTCCTTCTTCCTCCATACCTTTAAAGGTCGAGTTCTCATAGAATCACTATCCTTTAGCTTCTTCTTTGCCCCCTATTTAGGCTTCTTCTCTATTTCACATGGGTAGAGAAAATATTTCTTTCACGTCCTCTTTCTTCACCCAAACCCTCTTGGAGCCTTTCCGCCTTACAGAGGGATTTGCTACAAGAGTGGGAGGATCATTATCCTTATCTATTCCTCCTCTTTTCATCTTGCTCTTATGACATAGAGCACTGAAGACATTCTTGGCTTCATTTTGTCACATTGCCTGAAATGAATTCTTTGACTTCCCATGCTTGCAACAGGCTTCCTTGTGCCCAAATTTTCCACAATTATAGCATTTGATTCGGCCTATGAATGGAGCAAAGGAGTTCTCCTTTTGACAAAGATTTTGTAAAACTTTTACCATGGCCAACATGAATTCTCCCAACCTTTTTGTGTATTCTTGGATTGTTGCTACCCAAAACATTTTTTTTTCCTTGCATGCCATCAACAGTCTATGGCTTTATGTCCAAAAAATTTTCAAGAAAAAAAAAACCATGAAAAGGATTTTGATGACAGAGGTTTCCTTTTCTTCAAAGGCTCTGCCTCTGAGAAGGAGGGGTCCTCTGCTAGCTCTTCTTGTGCATTCTATGATAGCAAGCATTTCTATCATTCACTCTTCCTTGCAGATGTCTTGCCCTCTTCTGCTGCACTTATTGTTGTTGTTTCTTTCTGTTGTACCTCTGAGATAATAGTGGTCAACTATCAATGCCATAGCATCTAAGATAATTGTTTTGTGAGTTTTTGTTTTAATTTGGAAGACCAATAAATCAAACCGATGTAACACTATAATGCCTAACCTTTTGAATAATATTAATCCCAAAACAGAGGGTTGCTATAAAATTTTACACTGTGAAATAGCTTGAATAGTGGTGAGCATAAACAAAGAAACAAAATATGATTATCACAGTTTTCAGACTGAAAATTGAATGATCATAAGTATGAAAACTTCTGGCCAATGTTCGGAAGGTTCAAGAGAATATTCTTATGCTTACAACAAGATGCTGATGATTTATTGATTCAGAGGGAACTAATTAAATAGATAGTTCATTAATCCATTCTCTTTATAGATTATCACTTCAGAATCTTATAGGAATAGATTGATACTCAATTATTCCTGCCTAGGCATCTCTATAAGACATAAGAATATGAAGAAAAACATAATGTGTAATACTGGAAAAACTTATAGGAAATACAAACTGTGTAAAATAGAATTCAGAATCCTTTGCTTTGTATTTAGGGTCGAGAAAATTCAAGTACATCAAGTTTTTACAAATGCTTCTTCAAGGGTGCAACCTTTATTCAAAGGTACTACTCTTCTTCAATGGTCAACCTGGTTCAATGGTGAACAGTGAAATTGGTTCAATTTATGAACCCATAATAAATCGTAAGGAGAGTTATTTATACAACAGTAAAACTAATAAAATATCCTAAACTGTTTTTACATTAATTCTAGGAAAAGGAAATATCTTCCTACAAGGAAAGAGAGACAACTATTGAACTGTTTCTTGTTGTCCTTGTTATTTAGGTTTTGTTGTCCTTTAGTCTTTGATCTTTTTCCCTTCAAGCTACTTGGTTGTTTGGTCTTCACGCTAGATGTCATATTCACTTATGACCTTTCATCTGTTATATGTTTTATCTGATACACTTTATATGCCTCCTCTGTTTAGTCTTTTACCATGAATATTCCGTCACCTGCTTTTACTTTTACCAGTCATAGTAAATCACATCATCTGGTATATTTTACTCTTATCCTACATTTATGTCTTTAGTAAAAGTGAATTTCATTGTAGATCTATGACTTCATGTGAAAATGTGATATGATGTTGTTGATTTATCTATGTTTTAATAGTTACTGCTTCTGTGTAAATGTTTCTTTCTGCTCTGTGATAATTATCTTTTTCTTCTAAATAAAGGCTTTTGAATGGATTTCCTTGTGAATCTTGGAGTGAAGAGGTTTATGACTGGTATCAAAATTTTTTATCTAGTCTCCTGGCCTTCTGCTAATCACCTGCAAGATAAAACAATTGTTAAGAAAAACACAGGATGACAGGGAGGTGATAAATGGCTTTACCTTCTCTGAGAGGTCTGTGGACGAAGTCCGGAGCGTGTTCGGGAGGTAAACAGTGGTTAAATTGAGTTGCAAAGGTTTAAGGTGGCACAAGAAGGGTTTGAATGGTTTTGCTGTGTAAATAGGCAAAAAGAGTGAAAATGAGGATCTTTAGGGTTTTAACGATAAAGCTTAAAATTGGCACAAAAATTCATAATATGAATAGTGGGAAGTTTCAGCCTATGGCGGGGAGGAGGTATTAAGGCTCATTGCACCACTTTTGGTCATCAGGTGGTTTTTTCGAGAGAGCGCGTGAGTTAACATGAGACTACCACATAACCGCAAGGGGCCCGAGCAAAACCATGAACCTCGCATGCTCTCAGGCAAATAAAGGTTGGACATCGGGAGCGCATGATATGGATGTGGATCATTGGATCTAGGGGTGCTAGATCTAATGGGTATCACATGACGGAGTTGCACGAAGGTGAATCAGTGGAGATTAGCAAGGCTCGAGGGTTAATTACAAGTAATTTATAATTAATTTAATGAATAAAGTGTGGGTTATAAATATAATAAGCAGGGTTTATGTAGTGGGAAAATGGTGAATTGCAGAGTTAATTAAAATAAAGTGGAGGGGGGAATTTATACTTAGGCTATAGGGGTTTTATGGGTTTTTAGGGAAATTACAAAGGGAAAGTGATTTCTTCAAAGGGGAATGGGTTTCACACTAGGGAAAAGGGGTTTTGTGTTGGGAAATGACCTTTGGAGGGTAATTTTCTAGGGAAATGTGTGAAACCAAGGGATAATGGTGAAAATGAAGGGAAAAGGGTATTTTCTTAGGAAATGATGGGATAGTGAGGAAATTAGTAAGTATGTAGTGGGGGGTGAAATGAAATGAGGGGAAGTTAACCAAATCAACTTGTGATCATCCATTCACTTTCATAACTTCTCCTGCACACTGAAACACATGATTAAGCATGATAAGTGTGTTTATGCTTCAATCAACCTTGTATTTCTGCAAGTTTTCTTCTACCTACCCTTTACTTACCCTAACCTTTTTTTTCTTCACTTAATTGGGTGCATTTAAGCGAGTAGACCCTTTCTTTCCTTTTTCTTTTGAAAAGAAAACTATCTAATTCTAACCTTATAACATCTAAGGGTTTAGATTAAAATGATGAGCTCCTTATTATTCTCTACCTAACTACTGATCTGCCAAGATTAAACAGTTTGGCTAGATCTTTATTCTCTAATTATAAACATGAAATTTAAAGCATGAACTAGTCAAGATTAAACTATTTGACTATCATGGGTTGTGGCATTTATGACAAGCTGCACACAACCATTATTTTACATAATAAAGTAAAAAGTAGAGGCACTTGGACTTGCACACTTTCAGAGTTTATTGCTTTTTGCTTTTCTCTCTAACCTAACATTTTATTTTTGCCTTCATTTTTTAGGGCATCTATTCTAGCATTTTCTTTGATATGAACATATTTATTAAATATTTCCTAACATTTTATTCAATATTCTTTTTTTCGATGTCCTAGCTTAAATTTTTTTGAAAAATATTTTCATTTTTTCACTAATTGATTCTAACTTACCAAAACCAAAAAATGCTACAACATTGGTTCCAACTGGGGACTGCTTTCTCCTGTAGAATGCAAAGAAACTATAGATCCATGTGCGCTCTCCTCAGGCTATGGAGTCTTTTGCTGTAAAAAATCACATTGACAACTTGAAAAGTAAAAGAAATCGGATTTTTTTCAATGAAAGTAATGAAATATACTTCAACTTCCCAGTACTAAATGTAATGTTTGAGAAACCTTCCATTTACAAGATAGGTGGAATATAGCCCCTCAAGTTTTTGTAGCACAAAAATGTTGTTTCCCTTCACTTCAGAAATTGCTAAAGGTCCAAACCACAGGTTGTCAAACTTGCCATGTTTTCCCTTTTCTTCTCTCTTGGAATCTCATCTTAGAACTAGATCACCTTCCCTGAAGTCCCTTTCTCTTTCTCTTTTTTCAAACAGACTCTTCATCTTATTCTGACACTTTTTCAATTTGTATTGAACTTCATCTATGTTTTCATTTAGTTCAACAATCTGATTTATTCTCCTTGAAAAATCATCAGGTTCATCTGTTGAATCCTGTAGGAATTTTAAAACAAGGAAGGCCAAATTGGTAGGGAAGATTGCATCTTTCCCATAAACTAATTGGAAAGGATATTTTCCAGTAGATCTCTTTGTAGTAATTATGTTTGCCCATACTGCATAACTTAAATGAGAGTCCCAACTCTTTTTATGATCTGTTATAGTCTTTTTTATTACCTTTACCAAACTTTTATTTAATGATTATGTAAGGCCATTACCTTGTGGGTAATATGGAGTTGAACGATGTAACAAAATCTGATATTTCTTGCAAAACTTAATCATTTTAATACTAGAAAAAGTTTTTGCATTATCAGTGACAATTTGAGTTGGGCAACCAAATCTAGATAAGATGTTCTCATCAATAAATTTGATTACTACTGAATCAGTAGCATTTCTCATTGGAATTGCTTCCACCCATTTAGTGAAGTAGTCTATTGTAGTGAGGATCTATCTATGCTGATTACTTGAAGTGGGATGAATCTCTCCAAAAAAATCTAATCCCCATTGGGAAAAAGGTTCTGAGACTATTGATGGAACCAGTGGAAGAGCTACTAATTTTTGCTTACTAGCAAACATTTGACAAGGAACACAACCTCTGACCTTTTCTCCTACTTGAAATAACAATGTTGGCCAATAAAATCCTCCCCTTAATATCTTACATGTTCTTTCTCTCCAAGCATAATGTCCTCCATAAAATCCTGTATGAAACTGGTCAATGATTCCTTCAGTTTCTGATTTTGTTAAACATAATAACAAAATATTCAGTGGGTCTTTCCAGTACAAATTTGCATTTATGATACAGTACTTGACTGCTTTCAATTTGAGAATTTTACACTGGCTTTTTGAGAATGATGTTGGATATTCAAAATGGATCAAGAAATTTACAATGTCTTTGTACCAATTTAACAACATAAGTTTGTCATCAATGTATAAAGGGGGGCTCTGATCTGAAGGTAAAGGTTCTTATGGATTCTTTTCTTCAGGATTAAGGGAAGGTTCTTGTGGATTCTCCCCTTGTATCTCTAAAATAAAATTGATTCCAAGCACTTTACAGTTGGATTCAGCTAGAAGCTTAGCTAATCCTTTGCCTTTTACTAGCTTTGTAGTTTTTATAATTAGATCAAACTCTAGTATTTGAGTGAGGCATCTACCTCTCTTCCCACCAGTGTCTGGTTGAGTTAAAATTATTTTTACAGAACTGTTAGGAACATAAGTAGTAATAGGAGAATATAGGACATACATCCTGAATTATTTCAGGGCTTGAATAAGGGCATAGTCTTGCTTCTCAATTATGTCATAATTAAGATCAACATCTCTCATAACCTTACTGAAAAAGGCTATGGGTTGGTCATGGGAATATTCATTCTTTTGTTGTAGAATAGCAACAAAGGTTGTTTCTGAGGCAAAGGAAAATATACTGAATGGTTTAGTGTAATCAGGGCTGGCCATGGTGGGAGATTTTGAGATAGATTTCTTGATCTGATCAAATGCATGCCTGGAAGAGACAGTCCATTTAACTTCATGATATTTTTAGAGAATGTCAGTTATATCTTTTACAATCTCAGCATAATTTGGGATGAGTCTCCTTAAAAAATTAATCTTGCCTAGAAAATCTTGAATCTCCTTCTTGTTTCTAGGTAAGGTCAATGTTTCAATGGCAGACACACACTTGGGATCAATCACCACTCCTTCTTTTGAAATTACATGGCCCAACAGTTTTCCTTCTTTGATAGAAAACATAGACTTTTTAGGATTCAATGATATTCTGAATTTTCTACACCTGTCAAAAACCTTCATCAAGTGCTTTAGATGTTTTTGATCAGATTTAGAAAAAATAGTTATGTCATCAAGATAAATGACCACAAATTTATTTACCTAACCCACAAAAGCTACATCCATAACTCTCTGAAATGTTTCTCTAGCATTGGTTAAGCCAAATGGAATTCTAGCAATACATGATTGTACCCGGCCAGAGTGTAGTAAAGGTTGTCTTCTCTCTATCTACTGAATCAACATTTACCTGATTATAGCTTGAAAAACCATCAAGCATAGAAATTCTTTGTGCTCCTGAAACCATTTGAAGTAACTGATCCATTTTGGGCAAAGGATAGTTATCCTTTAATGATGCTTTGTTTAAATTTCTAAAGTCCACCCAGAGTCTAATTTCTCCATTCTTCTTTCTAATAGGAACTAAATTTGCAACCCAATTAGAATATCTAAGAGGGAGAATGATCTGGGAATCTAACATTTTCTTGATTTCCTTTTCTACAGTTGGTAGAAGAGTTGGATTGATCCTCTTAAGTTTTTGTTGATAAGGAACTGCTTCTGGCTTTGAAGGAATCTTATGTTGTATTAATGAAGTATCATAGGTTTTTAGATCAGCATAGGTCCATGCAAAGACATCCTTATAACTTTGAAGTAACTTAAGATATTGAGCTTTGATCTCAGGATCTAGAGATGCACAAATTTTGATGTTTTTAATATGATCATTTGTTCCAATATTAATTTCTTCTATGTCATCTAGTGGGGAAATGGACTTAGGGTTTTGGAGGGCATCATTTTGATCAAACAATTTTTCTAAAAGAATGAGGCCTTTGGGAATAAAATTGTTAGACAATTGAATAATGTTATGATTAGTAATTTTTGAATTGAAATTTGAAGTATCATCTTCATTTGTATTTTCATTTATTTATGTTCTATTTTCATCAATTTGTAGAACTACAAATTAATCTATAACTTGTAGAAAAGATTTCAAATGTTCATCATCTTCAAATATCTACCAGTGTTTTAGATTGTTTGGGATGGATGGTCTGTACTTGACTTGTATTTCATAAAGTACATTCGTCTAATCAGGAATTTTAAATGAACTAGCAAAAACAGCTAAGGCATCTACATGAATATTTTGATTTCTTGGAATATAAGTCAAATTAAAAGCATCAAAGAAGTTTTCAACTGAATCCCAAACTTCATTTCTATAAGAAGTAAGTTTAGGATGCTTAGTCTGGCAAATGTTTCTCATTTGTTTGACAATAAGTTTTGAATCAGTAAAAACACTTAAGTTTTGAACCTGTAAGCTTTTGGCTAATTGCAGTCCCAAAAGGAAAGCTTCATATTCAGCCACATTATTTGTAACTTCGAAGTCAAGTTCACATGATTGGGTGATATTTTCTTTTTCTAGTGAAATTAAAACTACCCCGGCTCCTGCTCCATCTTTTGTACAAGAACCATCAAAAAATAGTTTCCATACATCAGTTTCATTTGGTACAGGAAAATCAATTACATCTTCTATTTTGACTTGAGTTTCATGTATCTGGTTTGAAGAGAGTTGAAAGCAACCAAAATCCTGATCAATTGCATAAATGGGATGGTTCCTTGGATGGTTTTTTTTGCAAACAGTGTGCACAAATCTTACCTCTTTATATAACCTTAGTTTTTCTCCCCCATAAACTGGAATAGTGGCATAAGACATATCCATCTGAAGAGTTCCCCCTAATTTTTCACAATAAGACCTAGAAAGGAGCATTCCAAATTTGGGATGAATATTTGTAATAACTATATCAAGCACTACACTTTTCACTGGAATTTGGAAAAGGGTGACTACTAAATCCTTAATCAATCCTAAGCAGGGCACCCTTTTAGAATCAAAGGTGTACATGTTGTGATAGGATCTAGTGATGTCAAGTTTCAAATGGTCCATGATAGTTTTTGGCATGAGGTTATGTGATGCTCCAGAATCAAGCATACAATTATATAACATGGAATCATTTGTCTTAAGAGTTACATAGAAAGGTGGCACTATTTCATCTATCATATCTGAGCTAGGACCGAAGACAACTGTTCGTTTTTCATCTTGCAGACAAATGATATCACTTTTAGCATCAACAGAGGTGTTTTGTATCCATTTGGAGACTTGATTTTTATACCCAGGGTTTTTGGAAAGTTCTAAAAGTGGAATTGGGATTTTAACTCTTTCTAACTCTTTTTCAACATTAAATGTAGTCAAAGCATTTTTATCATTTTTAGTATCAGTTGACTGATTTAATGGTCGAATAATAGTTGTTTGAGTTTCAGCAGCTTTGGTATGAGGTTCAATTATTGGAGTCTCCTTAGGAGGTCTCCCAGGGCTGAGGTCTAGGCCTAAGATCATATCTCTTGTTCAACTTTGCGATTAAAAATTCAGAGAAGGCATGGTATTTAGAAACCTATGAGGATTCTTGATCTTCTTGAACCTGATTTTGTTGTAAGAGAGGAATAATAACTGTTTGATTAGAAAAGTATCCATGTTATTGATGTCTTCAGTAATAGTCATAGTATTTTCATCAGGTTCCTGGTCATCTATCAGTAAAGGAGTGGGAACTTGTTGATCATTACTAGGTCTCTGAAGAATTTGTAATTGTGGATTCCTTTTATACTGACCTTGATTTTGATTTTGGGGTCTAGTAACTATTTGTTGAACTATCCTAGGTTGAGTCTCAATCTTGGAAATTCTATTAGATAGATTTCTAAGAAGAGAAGTTATTTCATCTATTTTAGAATCTTCTGCTTTAGTCTTAGAAGAACTAGAGGAGCTAGATGCCTCTTGAATAGATTTGAGTTTTCTTTGGGCCTTTTCCTCTTTAGTTTTCAAGGAAGTCGAAGCAGCCCTATTTGCTTCCACCCCTATAGCATTTGTTTGCATATCTTCAAGAGTTCTTGAAGTTCTCTCTCTTAACATTACAACAAAATCATCATCAAAGGATTTAGAAAACCTAGACTTAGCTATTGCTACAGGGGGTTTACAATCAAGGGGCATCTTATGATAAAGTTTATTGAACCTTTTGATAAAATATGATACAGGTTCACCAAAGTTTCTTTTGAGTTTTTCAAATTCAGTCAAAAAGTAAAGAGGATATTTCTTTACATCCCATTGGTTTTTAAATATGTTTGTAAGCTCTTCCCAATTTCTAATGGAATTTACAAGGTAACTGCCTAAACCAGATTCTTACATTTCCTTCAAGTGACTATAAAAACAATCTCATATAAACATTTTTTTGTTTGATATTCATGTTGTCTACAAAGTCTAGAAAAGCTTGAAGATGGTCCTCAGCTGAGGGACCAGTTTCTCCATTATACCTAGGAAGGTATTTCAAGTATCCAGCTAGGAATGCATCTAAGTTAGTAGGTAAGACTAAAGTTGCATATCTAGCCTGTACAATAGGTCGAAATGCCATAGTAGAATTTGGTGTATGAGGTGTTTGTGTGGATGAAGAAGAAGAATATGAAGAAGAGGAAGATGAAGAAGAGGTAGAAGAAGGTGATTGAGGGGGTGTGTGACTATGTGGAGGTGAAGAAGGAGGGGATCTCCTTAATAAATTTAAAGGAGTCTTAAGAACTAACTTTGGGACTTGTGAATGAATACCTTATTTTGTTTCAAAGAGTGGATTTGAATATAAAGAGATGGTCTCTTCAAGTTGTTTAGAAGTAGAAGCTTTAGGTCGTTGAGAAGTGGAAGGAAATGAATAAGTGGTAGGGGATATGAAATCTTTGGGTTTGTATTCAGATAAATGAACAACCAAGTTAGACTCATTTTTAGGTGATCCTAGTGGTAGTGGGGGTTCTAGATGTGTTTCAAAAGAATGACTGAGGAAATCTGAATCTAAATCAACTCCCCTATCTAATAGTTCAGAAACCCTAGGAGGTATTTGTGTCCTATCAGGATTGGATGGAATATTACTAAAAGGATCAAATGATTCTAAATCTTCAGATTGCAAGACTAAAGAGGAAGAAGAATATGGTTGATGTCTCCTTTTAGATCTAAATTTTCTCAGAATTTTTTCAAGATCTAATAGGGGATTAACTAATTCATATTTCGAATGAGATCTGGTGTGCTTAAAAGGTGCCATTTTGGGCTAGTGGAGTCACCAAGTGAAATATTTTAACCTTTCTAGACCTTTAATCACCTTAAAGGAATAGAATGAACATTGTTGCCCTAGGAAAACTTAATGGAATTCGAATCCCTAGGAATGGCGCCAGATTGATGTTGTACCTTTGAGATAATAGTGGTCAGCTATCAATGCCAGAGCATCTAAGATAATTGTCTTGTGGGTTTTTGTTTTAATTTGGAAGACCAATGAATCAAACAGATGTAACACTATAATGCCTAATCTTTTGAATAATATTAATCCCAAAACAAAGGGCTGCTATAAAATTTTACACAGTGAAATAGCTTGAATAGTGGTGGGCAGAAACAAAGAAATAAAATATGATTATCACAGTTTTCAGACTGAAAATTGAATAATCATAAGTATGAAAACCTCTGGCCAATGTCCAAAAGGCTCAAGAGAATATACTTATGCTTACAACAAGATGATGATTATTTATTGATTCAGAGGGAACTAATTAAACAGACAGTCCATTAATCCATTCTCTTTATAGATTATCACTTCAGAAGTTTATAGGAATAGATTGATACTCAATTATTCCTACCTAGGTATCTCTATAAGACATAAGAATATGAAGAAAAACATAATGTGTAATACTAGAAAAACTTACAGGAAACATAAACTATGTAAAACAGAATTCAGAATCCTTTGTTTTGTATTAAGGGTCCAGAAAAGTCAAGTACATCAAGTGTTTACAAATGCTTCTTCGAGGGTGCAACCTTTCTTCAAGGGTGCTACTCATCTTCAATGGTCAACCTGGTTCAATGGTAAACAATGAACTTGGTTCAATTTATAATAGTAGAACTAATAAAATATCCTAAATTGTTTTTACATTAATTCTAGGAAAAGGAAATATCTTCCTGCAAGGAAAGAGAGACAACGATTGAACTACTACTTGTTGTCCCTGTTATGTAGGTTTTGATGTCCTTTAGTCTTTGATCTTTTTCCCTTTAAGTTGCTTGGATGTTTGGTCTTCACGCTGGATGTCATATTCACTTACGACCTTTCATCTGCTATAATTTTTATCTGATACAATTTATTCGCCTCCTCTATTTAGTCTTTTACCATGAATACTCGGTCACCTACTTTTACTTTTGCCAGTCATAGTAAATCACATCATCTGGTATATTTTACTCTTATCCTACATTTATGTCTTTAGTAAAAGTGAATTTCATTGTAGACCTGTTTGACTTCATGTGAAAATGTGATATGTTGTTGCTGATTTATCTCTATTTTAACAGTTACTGCCTCTGTGTAAATGTTTCTTTCTGATCTATGCTAATTATCTTTTTCTTCTGAATAAAGGATTTTGAATGGATTTCCTTGTGAATCTTGAAGTAAACAGGTTTGTGACTAGTATCAAAATTGTTTATCTAGTCTCCTGGCCTTCTGCTAATCACCTGCAAAATAAAACAATTGTTAAGAAAAACACAGGCTAATAAGGAGGTGATAAATGGCTTTACTTGAACTGAGAGGTCTGTGGACAGAGTCTGAAGCATGTTCGGGAGGTAAACAGTGGTTAAATTGAGTTGCAAAGGTTAAGGGTGGTGCAGGAAGGGTTTGAAGGATTTCATTGTGTAAACAGGAGAAAAGAGTGAAAATGAGGGTCTTCAGGCTCTTAACAGTAAAGTTTAAAATTGGCGTGAAAATTCATAATATGGACAATGGGTAGTTTCGGCCTATGGTGGGGAGGTGGTATTAAGGCTCATCGAACTGCTTTTGGCCATCGGGTGGTTTTTTCGAGAGAGCACGCGAGTTAACGTGAGACTTCCATGTAACCGCAAGGGGCCCAAGAAAAGGCACAAATCTCGGGTGCTCTCGGGCAGATAAAGGTCGGACATCGGGAGCGCGCGATATGGATGTGGGTCACTGGATCTAGGGGTGCAAGAGCTAGCGGGTATCGCATAGTGGAGTTGCACAGAGGTGAATCAGCGGAGATTAGTGGGGCCTGGGTGTTAATTACAAGTAATTTGTAATTAATTTAATGAATAAAGTGTGGGCTAAAAATATAATAAGCGGAGTTTATGTAGTGAGAAAATGATGAATTGCGGAGTTAATTAAAATAAAGCAGAGGGGGGAATTTATACTTAGGCTAAAGGGGTTTTATGGGTTTTTAGGGAAATTACAAGGGGAAAGTGATTTCTTCAAAGGGGAATGGGTTTCACACTAGGGAAAAGGGGTTTTGTGTTGGGAAATGACCTTTGGAGGGTAATTTTCTAAGGAAATGTGTGAAACCAAGGGATACTGATGAAAATGAAGGGAAAATGGTATTTTCTTAGGAAATGATGGGATAGTGAGGAAATTAGTAAGTATGTAGTGGGGGGTGAAATGAAATGAGGGGAATTTAACCAAATCAACTTGTGATTGCCCATTCACTTTCATAACTACTCCTGGACACTAAAACACATGATTAAGCATGATAAGTGTGTTTATGCTTCAATCAACCTTGTATTTCTGCAACTTTTCTTCTACCTACCCTTTACTTACCCTAACCTTTTTTCTTCACTTAATTGGGTGCATCTAAGTGAGCAGACCCTTTCTTTCCTTTTTCTTTTGAAAAGAAAACTATCTAATTCTAAACTTATAACATCTAAGGGCTCAGATTAAATTGATGAGCTCCTTATTATTCTATACCTAACTACTGATCTACCAAGATTAAAAAGTTTGGCTAGATCTTTATTCTCTGACTATAAACATGAAATTTAAAGCATGAACTAGTCAAGATTAAACTATTTGACTATCATGGGTTGTGGAATTTATGACAAGCTACACACAACCATTATTTTACATAATAAAGTAAAAATTAGTGGCACTTGGATTTGCACACTTTCAGAGTTTATTGATTTTTGCTTTTCTCTCTAACCTAACATTTTATTTTTGTCGTCATTTTTTAGGGCATCTATTCAACATTTTCTTTGATATGGACATATTTATCAAATATTTCCTAACATTTTATTTAGTATTCTTTTTTTCCATATCCTAGCTTAACATTTTTTGAAAAATATTTTCATTTTTTGACTAATTGATTCTAACCTACCAAAACCAAAAAATGCTACAACACTTTCTCTTCTCTTGTTGTTGTTGCAGCTTAGGCTTTTGTTGCACTACATGTTGCTTCTTCTTAACCTTCTAATGAGGCTCATTAATAGGTAAACTATATGGGTCACAATGCCACTCTCCAGCTTATTAAATTGACTTTTCTCACATTTATTTACATATTTTGTTATATTTTTCTTAGCGAGAAGAATAAAGGTGAGTTATTATGTCATGTGGCCTAATGTGTGTTAAGTGCGGGATTTGGAGCAGTTTTGGGTTGAATTAAGTGCATGGATTCGGAGTAGGAAAGCAAGAGATATTTCAGGATTTGGTCTCCCTCCTTAACTCCTCAATTAATTCTAATATTCCTCCACTCTCTCTCATCAACTTGATGACACTGGCAACCAAGCAAACCGAGTTCATTGGCAGCCAAGAAATTGACAATAAAGGAAGAGTTATTCTGGAGTTAGTGAGCCACGTATCCCTATTTTCTAGGGAGTTGTTGGTAGCTCCAATTTTTTATAAATAAGAGAGCCAAGGGACTCATTAGGATTCAATTTTCTGTTGTAGCCAAGAAGCCATTTTGAGCTAAAACATTTTGATTTTTATTGTTATGATGTACTTGACAGTTTTATGATAATGAGAAATCATTTTTTTATCCAGCACTGAGTTTACTCAGAGTACTAAAGATCTTGGGTTAGGGACCAACCCTAGTAGCATAATTTCCTCTTTTGTAGTTGTATTCTTAGTTTAGAATTATAGTTAGTTGCTGAATTTTATTTATGTTTTTTTCTATTTCTCTTAGCAGGTTATTCAAATTGTTTCTTAACCTTGTTTTCATTAGTTTGAAGAGGTAGATTAGTATTACAGTTTAGAGGAGGAAATTATACCAGAAAATCTTGTGACAGCGGCCCTTATCTAATCTCCCTTATGGGATCATGATTAGAGGTCCCCACTATCATAGCCCCAAAAACAAATTTTGTCTCTTATTTATTGCATTGATTGAGTTTCATTCTTAGCTAGATAATTGTTTATAATTTCTTGGAAGCATCTACAGTTGTTATCTTGTTTCTTAAGGTTTATGTAGCTTAAAAGGCAATCCATTTCATAGATCTAGTCCTTAACAGTAGATAGTCAGATTTCTCAAATTCAACTCATATTTTCCATGTGGACATATAGTGATTTATAAATGAAAAAAGAAAGATGTTGTATTGTAGGGCTTGTTGATTTGTAGGAAGGGACTCCTCTAACCAGATTCACCTAGCTCTTCTCCACCTTCTATCGAGGCATACCAACCCATAATCTGAACCTCTGTTTTCTAGCCACCATGAGCAAGTTACCTTAGGAAGATTTGACCTCCTTGGGGTGTTGGTCTTGGCCTTGGGAAATGTTCACCTTCCTTGCACCTTCTACAACTATCATGCACCCCTCCAACACCTCATCTCACTATTATTTCCCTCCATAACCTCTCAACTAACTTCCTGTAGCAGTTCAGGACATCCTGTAGCAGATTAGGACATCTTGTTGCAGTTTCCTATAGAAAACCTATAGTAGCATGTTTTGACCATCTTTTGACTTGAAATGATAGGTTAACCTTGTATAGGAATAGGTTAGCACCTTAGCTTGTACTTCATGACTAGAAGTGCCACCTAGACCATATCTCCCATTCCTTTCCCTCATACAAGATTAGACGGCATTGGCTTTTATATCTTTGAAGTTAGCAATTAAGTCTTTTTCTACACATGTGAATGAGATAGTTATTGTATGCATGTTTGAGTTCTGAGATGAGAAAGTAAAATTCTATTTTCAAGCAGTTTTGATAGCTAGATGATCAATTGAAATATTAGCATAGTTTACTTTCTACAAGTAATTTGTGTCATTTCATATCTAGATGAGTTATGGAATTTCATAGCTAGATGAGTTATGGAATTTCATAGCATTTACCATTTTGCAGCTTTCATTTCCTAAATAGACACTTATTTACTTTTCCTGCACTAGATCTAGCTTTATATTCACTGTCAGTAGTCAGACTCCCTTTAGTTCAATAGAGGATTGGTCTAGAACCCTAATGATCAAGTTCCCTAGTTGAGAAGTGACATGAGTAGAATGATGCATCTGTTGTGTATATAGAACTGTCACCTCCAAGTTTGTATGAAACCCTGAGTTGATAAAGTAAATTCGATAGTCCTAGGAGTTGTAGCATTCTTCCTGCAATACTAAGGCTCATCACTTTTTGGCACCATTGTTGCAGAAGTGTCTAGGTAGATGTTGTTAGCACTCTGTATTTCTTAAAAATGTGAAATAAATGAAAAGGTAACCACAAAACCACTTTCAAGTCTAGGAGCTAACCCTCCTAAACTCAGAGAGGGATCTCTCTTTCAAATTTAGCTTTGTTGATTTTAGAATTTTAGGCTAGATGTGAAGTTCAGGTTTGGTTTTTGAATTGATTGTCACGGTTTTTTGGTTGATAATGTAAGAAGGGACCATTGGGAAATGGAGTCAATTTTATTTAGGTGGATTCATTCAACAATGACAGATGAGTTTAATAGGGCAAGGTAGGAAGATTTGTTGGATATTATATGCTTGATGAGATGGGAAAGAAGAAATGACTAAGTATCCATTAAACATAGAGAAATTAAGAATTATATTTCTTAACTTCGGATGAAAACATCAGAATCATTCTAAAGAAATAATTTAGTGTATTTAAACAAATTCAAATTCTTCATTTTCTTTGAACAAAATAGATCAGAAACACATGTGAAATTATAGAGAAAGGAAAACACAATAATTAGAGAGACTATCACTTCACCAATAAAATCTGACACAGGAATCCTGAAAAGCTTCTATATCATTGAAAATTTGTCCAGTGGAACTTGTGGAGAAGCTTTACATCAATAGCCCTTTTCTTCCATACAAACATCAACCCTTACTACTTCGAAATATGAAGTATTTATAGAAATATTACAAAAACATATTGATTTTAGAATATCAAGGAAAAATCCTAAATTATCTAAAATTGTTTACATAAATAGTTCAAAATTTTAGGAAACTGAATCTCTACATCTGAATGGCACTATTTTTCTGGCTTGTTGTTGGTGACTAGACCTGAAGATTAGGAGTTGGTTTTTGATGTCCTTTTGGAGATTTGATGATTGTTTGATTGAGTAACTCACACAATTTTTCCTACCTCTATTCATCTGGCAGTTTAAACTTGATCAACTTTTGGTAAACCTCATATACCTTTGTGAATTTCTCGAAGGTAGGCTTACTAAGAAACAAATAATTTATTTCATGTTTGATTAATCAATCACAACATAGACCTTCCATGAACGCCATTCCTATGAGTGTGCCCTTGATTTTAGCAAATTTTGACTTGTCTCTAGCAATGGTGTACAATTTATGCTGGTAATCCTCATGCTTGACCAATTTATCTCCTATTCCTTGTAATCCTGGGAGACATTTTTGGTGCATTTGGTTGAATTTCCTATGAAATCTCTTAGTGATGTTTTCCAGACTGTTGCATTTAGTCTCCAATTGCAACATCAAATTTTTCATAATGATAACTTTTCTCACTTCCAAAATGGTATATGTTCTATCTTCTATGTCTAGTTCTTCCAACTCTTCTTTTGATTTTGAATTTAACAGTCTTATTAGAGCTATAGCATCACTTGGTTTGGTGCCAAGGCCTTTCTTCACATTTGCTATAAGTTCTTTTGATTTTTGGACCAACTCATCTTGTTCAAAGATGATTTCAATAGATGGCCATATCCTTGTGATAGCTTCATTGATCTCTATCGAGATGTTTTCTTTCGCTTTTGCAATGGTATCAGCTATGATAGATCAGTTCTCCAGATACTCTATCATATGTGTGAGCTTGTGTGTTTTCTGCAATTCTAATAGATATAGATTGTCTAATTTGAGCATTTCTACCTACAAATTATTTAATTTCGAAGTTAATTACTCAATTTCTTGGTCTTTAATAGACATATTTTCCATGGCCTTAACCAAATCTATTGGTGTACTATCAGACTATCCTTCTATTGTGCAATCGTTTTTGAATTTGTGGATGATGTTGATGCCTTAGTTGTCATTGTACTTGCTACTGGGATTACAGCCAAAGGAATGGCATGTACTACACTAGCTTTTTTCTCTTTTTCTTTTAGGAGTGTATCTAGCTCCTTTTTCATTTTTGAAATTTGATTGTTCTATTCAATGGTGATCTTGAACAGATTCTCCTTTCGCTTCTCCTACTCTCCATATTCCTTAGCTTGTATATCTTCAGTGGAGGGGAGCTGAAGCTGCTTCTTCAATGTTGTTATATGTTCATTCTTGCTCCTAATGATTTCTTCAGCTCCCTTTACATCATTAGGATAATATCCCAATTTAATGACCAAATCGTCCAAAGACTTTATCTTTGTGTCTTTGGCCTGAGAAGAAACTCTTTCTAACTTTAATTGTGCTTGAATATTATTTAATGGAACCTTAAGCTTAGTTTCTTCCATAGTTGTGTTTGTAATGGTGTTGTAAATAATTTCTCTAGACTACTTGTGGAAGTCCATCTAGTCAATGGGATGGATTGTATTTATGTCAAAAGAGAAGATAGATTGTCTATATTCTTCTCCTAATCTGGGCTCAGTAACTTTAGGCTCCAAGAAGGCAACTTGCATTTTTTTCTTCTCTACATCAAAAGCTAACAGAAGCCTATGCTGGGTGGTCGCTATCTATTTCCAAAACTATGAAAAAGTGGTGGCCTTGAGTGCCTGGTTCTTTGCTTTGATTTTCCTATAAATGGAAAAAATGCTTTGATCATTATTTCTCTGGTCTGCCTCTCTTAGTGGTGATGAAATTCATGTTTCTGTGGCCATTAGGGTCATCAGAGATGTAACAATAATATCCTCTCTCCTTGACATTGAAGGGATACTAGTACCTATTAGAACAATGGGTTGTTTTTGTTATGTATTCTGGTACTAGGTTTCCCATGTATCTGTACTCTTTTGTTTCTTGTTGTATACTATAAAATCTTTAGCTGAGATCTCTATTACTGAAGGGGAGATACTTTCCCTTGGTCTTTTCTCTGTATTTTCTCGAGGTACTAGAGTTTGTGAAGTAGATAGCACCTGCTCTTTGGCCTCCTGTAGAGTATTCTCCTGCCATTCCTCCTGATTCATAAATTGTTCTATTTTTTGTCTAGGAGTATGGGTGTAGGGACTATGCTTCTATTCCATTCTTAATTTAGAGATTACCCCAAAAGGGTCATAAGACCAAGTAAAACTATGTTTTAAATCTATCTACTTCAGGATAACTCTGCCTCTTGTCCTGTTGACCTTACATTGCATATAAATGGCCCAACTAGTGTTTTTATTTTGAATTGTGCTTTCTTCTTAGCTACCAGGAAGTGCATCTGATCAATCTTGATCATTTGTGTGATAAACTCCAAGGAAAATATTCAAATAGGTATCAATTTAGGTAGTTTATAGGGAGGCAATTCACAACCATATATTCTGATATCTATGTAAGATTGGTATAAATACCAGTCCCCTCTCTTGGTCTCATCACTCAAATGCAAAATTCTCTTTATCTATGGATATATTTTGGGTTCTACATTACTGTTTAGTTCTGCATTACTGTTTAGCAAAGTGGCTGCCATGTGTACAAATTTATCTACAAAATCATTGAATTTAAATTCATTGTTGTTCTTCCTGACCAAGGAGGTCCAGTGAATGACTGACTGAGGGTTCCCTTGAATGTCTGTCTTCTGTCGCTGGAAAGAAAACTTGTATGACTGAGAATAAATAAACAAATACACCAAAATGGATGCATATCTAAAAACTCCTTCGGTTGAGAATTTCATGGATTTCTCATGAATATTCTCTGCCAAAAATTCATTGTAAAAGAAAATAGTTGGTGGATTTTCACCACTAGAAAATATAGAGAGAAATGAAAAAATGTTTTCATCTACCCACTGGTCAGAGTAGTATCATAAGATGCAAGAAACCATGGAGATTATATGTTTTTCCTTCTCAGGAAAAACAGAAGCAGGGTAGGGAGGGTTTGTTTTGGGAAATTGAGAATCCTCAAGCAGAAAGGTCTCAAACACTTTGGCTCTCTGAGGGAAATCCAATTTGTGATACATTTCTAGGAAATTTGGGTGAAAAGGTTTCCCTCGGTCAGCGTTTGTTATCTGGAGCATCTCTGAAATTGAGTGGCCATTTATGGCAAAGAGAACTTCACCATTATGGGCCACTATTGTTCTTTGGCTTGGCATGTAGTGGAATTCTGTTGGCGTATTGGGGTCTGACCCACGTTCAGAAGTGTTTAGCCAAACAAATCCCGAAACTACTGGCCCTTTCGGCAACAGTCCACAAAGCGTGGACTGAGGTCTTGTTATGCTAAACAACAACCCCCCATTTCTTAAAAAATCCTTACATAAAATTTAAATAAGAATTGGGTCCCTTTAATTTAACTTAGATAAGATTTGTGTGTTCATAAAAAAAACTGGTATTAACCCATAATAAGGAAAAACCCTTATTAAAAGGCTTAAGGTAAATGAAACATTTTAAAATCCTTTTGAATGGAAATAAAAGTGTGACTTTAAAAATATTACAAAACTCTTCGTTATTTCGATAAAGCAATCAGAAGATCGCATATCACAATAACAAAGGAAACATATGCAAAGCCACAATAAACCTTATCCTTTCTCTCCGATCCGAAAAGGCAATCGCAATCAGAAATCAGAGAAGCCAAATGCCAAGCACAATATAATGGAGCCCCTTAATTCCTCTGATGCGATAAAGAATATCACAATCGCCAAATCGGCGATGACAACAACAAGCCAGCACATAAACAAAGGCAAGCTCAAATCCTCCGATGCGATAAAGCATATCGCAATCGGTGAAATCACATTCACAAAACAAGAAAGCCCGAGTCCATTCTTGTTTGCGATATATTAATTAGGCGAACATCTCAAGAATATATTTAAAATGGTTTGCATGCATTGTATCACCTTTCAGTGATCAGAGATATTTAAAGCAAGCATTAAAGCCTTTCCCTTGACGTTCCCGATTGTCAATTTGCGATTTATCATTGATCATCCATCAAAGAAATCTAAGCCATGCTTGAATGAATCATTTGGCATATAAGTGACATGATGGGCATTTAAAACCTTCTTTACCACGATTGACAGATTAAACGACTATTCAATGAAGTAGTTAAGGGTAGGTCTTTTCTTTAGATTTTATCTATGGCAACCTTTAACTATATTCCATTATCACCTGCTGATTGATGTAACTATTTTTCAATGTCATATTGGTCTGTAGCAACATTTCTCTATATTGTGGTTTTTCAATCGCTTGTGCAGAATTCTGCTAAAACCTGAAATCTGAAGTAAAATGAGAAAGAAATCAAAGAAATCCGTAGCAGCAACTCATCCAGCAGCAAAGGAGCTAGCCAAAGATCCCGGACCAAGCAAAAAAGGATTAATCTCAGACACGACGTGCCTCGGTCTAGGAAACACTAGCTGGGAGAGCATTTACAATCTAATAGAAGCAGAGGAGCCTGAGGAAGTATCAGAGGAAGCCACAGCTGACTCAAGTAACAAATCGGAAGCAAACCTTAAAGAGTTAGCTTATTCCTATCTTCACAGGATAGCAGCGCGAGAAAAAATCCTGCCATATACTGACATAGTGAGATGGGTGGTAGAGGAAATTCCAGTCTCAAACATAACATTTTTCACAACTGACGGGAGGATATTCGGCTCGTTTCAGCCTGATGATCTAAGGAAAATGTATCACTTACCTGAGCTTGAGAATCAGTACAACAAAGCATTCCTAGAAGTGTTTGCAAAGGAAAACGAGTCAGAATCAGCCCCGATTAAGCAGTGGAGACATTTCCCTCAAAAGCACAAGCACGAATCATCGGGTAAGTACTCTGTAGACTGATTGGCTTCTCCTTACTGTTATGCCGGAGCTATGATGTGTAGAGTGTGGGGAATACATGACTCTGCTAAATTCACTATAGAAATGGTCCCCCTAATTGAAGCTACAATAATTGGATATGTGATGGATTGGGCAAATGTTTTGTCCGATAAATTAGCTACAACAATTCTTGAATATAGATCAACTGCACGTAAAACTACCAGGACCATTCCACCTTTCTATTACAGTGCTTATATTATGGATACTATTTGCTTTAATTCCAAATATCTGATACTCGGATGGAGATGTACACCCCAAGATCCTAAGCCAATCCATATTTATCATCAACTGTTATGGAAGGCTCACTACAAAAATCATTTTTATAAAATTTGCAATGGTTTTATGTTGCCAGTGTATTATGTTATTTTTAACAAGCCTGCTCCCGGTATTTCCAAGGAAGCAGGGATTGACTTGACTTGCTTCGAAGAGGACAAGTTCACTTATATAAGGCTTTTTGGTAGCCTTACCAAACCCCATGTTCTTCCCTTGTATGTGCCTGAATAATTATTAGCTCGGGAACTGGCTCATCAGATAATAGTAAAAGGGACATCAAAAACCCTTAGAAATTCTAAGAAACAAGTATGGCCTATATTCCCTTTACGATGCGGTGTTTTCACTCTTCATGATTACAAACACACAGAAAAGGGGGAAGAAAAAATACAAACGCTGAATCTTTCCACAATTCCTAACAGGCAATATGATCCAAGAAAAGTTGCCTATAATGTTCTTGAACAAGCCAAACTTACAAAGTTTGATCATGAAAAGGATGACTTCGATGACCTATTTTCCTCAGCTGAATCATTATTTCAGGTTAAATCATTGGCCAGAATCAGGTATCAAGATGAAGAGATTGAAATGTTTAATATGCTTAGAGACCATAGGTTGCAAACTATACCTCTAGACCTATTAGCTACCACCCCGACAATCCAGTCAAGCGAAATTGAACAACTGTTGACAAAGCTCTTGTAGTGGAAAAAGTTCATGAGAAAGTAAAAACACCAAAATAGGAGAAATAACAAGGAAAAGATAGTCAACTCATGGATACAGATACTCAGATTGATCCAAAGCATCTTGAAGAATGGCAACAGTTTGATTCCATTATAAGCAATACTGAAAACTTACAGGAATTTAGCACGCCTGAAGTGACAACTGGTCATAAGACAACAACTAATACGGTTCCGAATGAAGGAACCAACAGCGCACCCATGAGTCAAAAGGATGTAGAGATGATTCCAAAGGATCCATCGAATGAAATTATTTTTCATATAGAGTAAATACCACCTTTAGATGTCTTCTACAACCCTAAGCATAGGCCTACAGTAAAATGACAAAGGAAAAAGAGAAATCTTGATCAATCTTCTCTTTTACCTGCATAGATGGAGATGGCTAATGTGGTATGGAAAGAGGAATTCAATCCTTCTGAAGACCTTACAAAAATCTCTCAATATGCCGGGGCATACTAGGTAGCTACTATAGATAAAGCATCGGAAGTCAGCAATTTACTCAAAGAAAAAGATCAGACAATTGTTTCATTGGAAACACAGGTATCCGAAAGGCAGTAGAAGATAGAGCAGTTAGAATAGCAGTTAGCAACACAGCAGCAATCAAACAATTAGCTAAATGAGCAATTGCTCAAGGAGAATCATAGGATAGATCAAAGCAATTCAGAAACAAAAATAATTATCCCTAGCATTGGCCAAGCTGAAATTAATGAATGAACAATTGAGCAAAACAAAAGAAGAGCAAATCGCTCAGCTGTCACAATAAATAGAAAAGTTCAAAGGTTTTCCTCAAGTAGCAGAGTTCAAATCCAAAGCTCTTTAGATTAATAAGGTGTTGATTAATCAATTAAAATTGCTATGTCACAATATTTCTCTTGTTGAGCCCCTCTGTCACGCGGAATGAGTCGATTTTGCGGACAAGCTCGACCTCCCTAGTATCTAAAGATATCTAGTGACAAGCAAGCCAATCAAAAACTATCTTTCTCTAAATATGCAATTAAAAACAAAGGCAAAAAGTGTTTTAGGCCTACCTTGGGTCCAATGCAAGTTTGTGGAAGCCTTGCTCCTTTGATCCAAATGAGCTCCCTTGTAGCAAGTCTGCAAACACAAACAAGCAAACAAATTAAATAGCACCTGAAAAACCAATGTCATAAAGCATATCCATCATAATGATCAAGGAATTTATGAAACAAACCACATAAGACAATTTGTTGAGAAAAATGAAACTGATTGTATTAATTCAATCAAAGAAGAACTTTACAACCTATGCTTTGATGCTGTACAAGCTCCTCCCAGGGTCCAGCAAGAAGTCTTCTCTACTTTGACAAGTTTCACTCACTTTCCAATGAAGCCAAAAGGTATGTGATCTCTCCTCTCAAGCTTAACTAGGAAGTCTTAATTCCATCAGCATTTACCCTTAAAAATGTTCAGCTTCTAACCCCCTAGCAACTAACCCAATGCCTTAACTTATAGTGCAATGGAGGGAAGTTACTAGGTCCTCCTTCAAAGGGATAGCTCCTCTCATCAAGGGATTAGCTCCTTTTCTTTTGGGATGCATGAACCACCTTTTAGCAAACAATCCACGTCAAAATTCCTTCTAGAATCATCTAGAATTAACCCAAAGTGAGTTTTTTAGAATAAACTTGTGCCTTTTTGACTTTCACAGGGGTCCGCACCCACCCCTTTACAGACAGAGCGGGCAGATCCACAGGTAACATGAACAAAGGATGCGGGACTGCAGGTAACAGTGAGAGAAAGTGCGGAACCAGAGCTTTATTGATTTTTAATGTCTTTCTTTCATTTTCAAAGCTTGACATGAAGAGCTGAGGTCTGAGACTTGCTTAGGAGGACAGTATAAGTGATGATAGACCCATACTGAATGCAAATAGTCACGGTGACGATATTTTTGTGTAACACATGATTTATTAATAATACATGCCTAACTCACTTTAAATGACATTTATACGAGGATCCAAATGCTTCCATTTTACTCTAGAGATTGTTTATTTGTAGATATGGTTTATTATAATACCATGGTTTATCAATACCAGATGCCTAACTCACTTTAAGTGGCAATTGTTTAAATAAGATTTTTATTTAATTAATTAACTTAATTAAATGAAAATAACATAATTACTTTAGAGATATATTTTAATTTTTTATATGTGTATGCTACAATTAATGTTTGAGACATTATATAGAGTTTAAATCTTACTATCCACCTAATAATTATTGATGATTAAATTAAAATTCTAAAATTAATATTTTAGAATAAATACACTTTTCACAATAATAATATATTTTAAAGCATCTCTTTTACCAAAATAAATGACACCTCATTTATTTGTTATTTATTACTCTAATTTATAATTGTATTTTTCATAGTTAAAAATGACTTATTTGATATGTGTTTAATATTATGTATATGTCTTATTTTTGTTTGTAAAGTTGTCTAACTTTTGGCTTGGGAAACTCCAACCCATGGATATCTAAATTGTCAAAATCTCCCCAGGCCACACTAGCCCTTAACATGACTAGACTTTTATCCAAAAAATTACCCTTCACATCATAAAATGACTTAATAATATACTCTATCAACTTTTATATTAATATTTTCATTATTTTAATTATATTAATGAAAATTACATTGTTAGTATACTGGCCTAATATATTATGTCCATTCGTGGTGTGTTTTATGTATTCATAGTTACGTATGTTGACCACGTGATTACCTTAACAAGTGATATACTTATAATGGAATTAAAGGTGTATTTTTAATATTAATAGATTAAATTTAAAATAATAATATTTGTATTAAAATTTGTATATTTCAATCTTAATGTTTTCATAAAATTTTATTATTCAAATTAAAATATATTTATGGTAATTATATTAGGAGTCATCTATCGAGGTAGAGGAATTGCTCGAACAACTAAAAGAGGTTGGGATCCGGGTAAAAAAAATTGTTTTTGATGGTGGAAATGGATTTAGCACCATCAAAAACATCTAGGACACCTAAAATGTTGAACAACTCTAACAACTCTAACTTGGATTTACAAAAATCCTTGCCAGATTTTCTTTAAATATGACCGGAATTTCCATAACTTTCCAAACAATTTTTCCGCCTCATTAAACTGTGGCACACATATCTAGTATAACATCACCTATGATTTCACTCTCCCCAATTTGCATAATACGACCTACCTAAGATGTGAGTCTCCCCGCATCAACTTGTTATTAACGACGACTCCATGCCTCAAATTAGTATATCACCACCTATGATGTCACTCTCCCTAATTTGCATAATATCACCTATGATGTGAGTCTCCCCACATCAGCTTAGTATTAATGAGTGCTCCATGCCTTTGGGTATCACCCCACATCAGCTTGGTATTAACGAGTGCTCCATGCCTTTGGTTATCAATGTTCAATAGAGTAATGGCGTTGAGCATGGAGTATGTAGCAACAACACTAACACTCGCTCTCTTAGTAATTATGTTTTCCAAAATGAAGCACGGGGATGGATTAGGATTATGTCCTTGGCTGTTTAAGTTGCACCATATATATATATATAGCAATTTCTTTTCATATGAATCGTTCAATAGATCAATGGCATTGAGCATGGAGTATGTAAGAGCAACTCTAACACTCTCTCTTAGTAATTATGTTTTCTAAAATGAGACTGACATCATAAGTGATGTTATACTAATTTGAGATAATCGTTTGATATATAATTACTGTAGGTATATTTGAATTTTGAATTTACTAACAAGGGAGGGGAAAACACAATTTTATTAAAACTTTAAAATTAAACACAATGTGAAGTGATCGGTTCAATTCCCCAGTTAAGTGATATATACAATTTTATTAATGCGTGAATAACACCATATATTAGTGGTAGGCACTAGGTTGATACCAGAGTTTGATGCCTTTGGATGTTTAAGTGGCACCATATATAGCAATTTCGTTTCATATGAATCGTTCAATAGAGCAATGGCATTGAGCATGGAGTATGTAGGAGCAACTCTAACACTCGCTCTCTTAGTAATTATGTTTTCCAAAATGAAGCGCAGGGATGGATTATGTCCACCTCTAGCTGCAACGATGGTTGGTTTGATGATCAATTTTGAACGCCTCTCTGACTTTCTTCTTCATCATCACAAATGCCACAAAACATATAGAATAGCTTTCCCTACCTTCAGCAGGGTTTTTACCATCGATCCTGCAAACGTCGAGCACATCCTCAGTTCTAATTTTGCAAACTACGTCAAGGTCGGCTTTCATCCTCAGTTCTAAATGAAATATCAAATTCCCTTGAAACCTGAACAAGTCCCAGTTGCACTGGATGGCTAGGGCTGGAGTTGGAAATCCATCCTTGGTGTAAATTCTGCAGTAAACAGACCCCATCGAAGGTCTGCCATCTCAAAATTTTGTGGCTTCCCTAGCTTTTAGAACGTAACTTTCCACTTCAGCCATTTTTTTCTCAGGTTTTTAGAGCTGCGGGGATTGTTGGACATCATGGTTCACCATAGCAATTTAAGTCCATTTTTGAAACTGACTTTCTCGAAGTAATTAATCTTTTTTAATAAGACTTTGATCCGAATGGTGCCCCTTTGCTCTTTTTTCTTCCAATCGTTGTGGTTTCAACCTTGTAGGTTATGGATGGCGAGGGGAAACAACACTTCCATCTTTATGATTGTGAGTGGTAGGCTTCCTTGTTGCCATAATTTTGTTTTTCATTTTTCTTTCCAACCTAAATGCCTTCTCCGATGAATCTAGTTCCCAAAGGCGAACCTCATGTTAGATGTTATCTTTTAAAGTCCCTACGAACACATCAATCCTATGCTCCTCTAGGATATCTTTTACCCTTATATTCAATTTTTGGAAGTCCTCAATGTGCTCCATCATTGAACCCTTTTTTTTTAGATTTATCAACTGGCTAAAAAAAGTGTTTTTTTTTGTATCCTCATAATGTGTTATCATTTCATCTGTAAAAATAGCCCAAGTGACAATTTGTTTATGAGAGCAAAGCCATTGATACCATGCAAACTAATTTGGTTCCAAATATAAAGTTCCAATGCATACCTTTTGTGTGTTTATCACATTATGGAGATCGAAAAATTGCTCCATCTGTAGTATCCATGTTCTGGGATCCTTGCCATCAAACTTCCTCATATCGATCTTATGAACATGGTGGTTCTTTGATCCAACATTAGATTCTATGAAATCATGGTTAATGATGAGCCCCAATTTTGGTACAATTTGGGTTCATTTTGGCCTATTTTGCTTGCTCAAACCATTCATTTTTATTTGCTTATGCATGCATTTCTTAGTTTATTCATGTTGTTTGTAGGAAGAAGGTTAGACACTTTATCTACGTGATTAATGCATTATGATTCCAGGTTTTGGCATTAAAAAGGGAGCAAGAGACAACGAAAAAGGGGATAAGGAGACAATGAGGTGGCACTGCTGATTTTGTGGAGAGATGTCCACGATCTTGGGACATTCCTTGTGATTCCCACGAAGAACTCTGAGCTCCAATCCATCTCCCCTCCGAGCTTAAGAAGCAGCCAGCTGTCCTACAGGAACATCAGTCATAAACTGTTCTACAGGAACAGTAGTTATGACTACCCTACAGGATCCGCAGTTAGACTCTAGTTGGACAGCCGAGCTCCTAAAATCAAGGGCACTTGGTGGATCATCGTTTTTGTATAAGTATGAAGGCCTTAGCCTTAGATAGGTTGTTGAAACTCTCGTATTGCTATTGTAATTTTGGAGCACAGTTCAGTTTTCGTTCCTTTTTGTAAGCCAATTTGGCATGACATCAGATTATGAATAAAGAAGGCAGTTTGTGATCTAGTTCTGAGTTTCTTAAGGAGACTATAGCTCTCAGGTTAGGGCCCAACCTGAGAGCCATAGATCCCCTCTGCTGTAGTGTTGTTTCCATTTCATTTCCAGCACTTTAAGTTTTCGTTTGCACATGCAATTCGAATTCCAGTTTGGTGATTTGGTTTTCTTATGAGTAGGATAGATTTTGCTTATGGTACAGTTGTTTCCACTTGCTTAGTGTATCAGAGGATAGATACCATCAATTGGAGCTCCACAAAATGGTTGTTAAGGCTCACTGCCATCTCTCTTGAAGATTGGGGTGCAGTCCATAACTAGCCACCAAAAACACGCATTACTTTACTTGATGATTGCTGCAATACAGTCACGGTTTTGATTAGATGCTTCCTTGTCATTCACACCTGCACACATACTTTCATCACAGCCTCATACATATTTCTCTTCGCGTTTTGGATTGTTGTTCATTGAATTCATGGCATGAGTAATTTAGGTTGATGTATTTTCGGTTTGGTGACAGTCATAATCATTTGTTTCATTTACACTCCTCTTTCTCGTTCCATTACCATTTCCTCCATCTTGATCACGCATGCAAACATTTCTCCTCGACCTTCACTTCGTTCTGTCCTCTCCCAAAGTCTTTCACTCCTCACGTAACTTCATTTTCTAACCTTTCATTGCCATAACCCTTTACCTCCAACATACTCCCTACACCCATTTCCCATCTCATTCCTCCGTTTCTGAGCCATCACCTGCCTTATCCCTACCTCACATATCTCTTCCTACCATTCCATCACCCCTCCATCACTTCAACCCTTCACGGTAGGCCATCCTGTAGCAGTTTAGAGACATCCTGTAGGAACCTCTGAGTATCCTGTAGGATCCCCTGCAGACATCCTGTAGGAGGCCATTCACTCGGTTGCCGAGCTTCTGAACGTGGAAAACCTCTGTGGATGGATGCTAAGGGTCCATAGGGACCTCACCTAGCCTCCCCAAACTGTTCCACGCTTTCCTTCCTTCTCCATCCCATCTGCACAACCAAACCCCAATTAGCACACAATCATAATCATTCCACCCACTTAAAGGAAAAATACAAAAACATGTCTTTTATGATGTAAGCAGTTTAGATCCATGCATTTTCACTTATTAGAGATAGTAGCAGCATTGGTAGGAGTTTCCTTCACGTCATTTGCATTATAGAGGCTAGACTAGTTAAATTAGGGTTTCCTAGGTTTACATGCTTTGATTTGCTTTCAGTTCATTTTTGTCAAGTAGATTAGTCTCCTTTGAGCTAGCTTTCGTCCATCATTGATAAAGCTTCTTCTGTGAGCCTATAGAAGTTGGCTTGAGCCCTAGCGGACTTGTGCCAGCTGACCAAGTGACAGCTGCGACAAGAGCTAGTACTTGTGCATATAGCACCGCCGCTTCCAAGTTTGTACGAACTACCGGGTTGATAAAATTAAGAGATAGGAAGCCCCAGGAGTTGTAGCATTATTGCTACAATACTGGAGCTCACCACATGTGAAGGAATATTTGTGTCTATGTATGTTTACCATATACTCTTATTAATGAATTTTTTAGAAAATGGAACCATCAACCTTCCCTTCTTCCTTCTAAACAATTTGAGAAGGATGGCTACAAATGTTCAAAAGAAAATTGAATCCATAGAAACAACTATGTATCATCATGGATTAGTGAAAATACTAGTTGAATTTCATTTGAGAAGTATAGGGGATACATGGGAAGATTTCTTGGTAAGAATTTTTTTTTCAGGATGCTCCAGAGTCACCTGAAAAGAGTCATGGCAAGAAAAGTAGGAGGAGAAATATCAACATTAATTTTCAAACCTCCTCACAAAAGAATGATGTAGAGAAAACTTATAAACCAGAGGATAGGATGAAGTTTTTAACCCTGTACAGAAATTAACTGCATACGAATTCTAAATCACAGGAAAAAATAAAAATGTGAGAGCATAACACATAAAACACATATACACAGAGATTTCTCACTGGATCGCAAAACCGTGACTACCAGCTTGATTTTTCATTATGTTCCTTTCAATGTTACAATACATATTTATACATGCTGAAGCATCCAACACCATGGACCAAAAACCATCGCGTCCAAAACCATGGACCGAAAACCATCGCGTCCAAAAAACATGTG
>APFE031266553.1:88523-126100 GCA_000404065.3 Pinus taeda | reverse complement strand
CTTTGATGAGATATGCACTATTGCTTTTTGTGAGAGTATTTCTAAGTTGGAAGACGGGATCTGAATGTGATTGATATTGGAAGGGATTCAAATTACATATGGTACTATTATCTATGTCTTTGATCCATTCTTTTATATGAATCATCATTTATTCAATCTTGCTATCATTTGATATATGTATGTGTTTTAACAGCAGTCCTTGTACTTATCACTATTGAATGTTTAAGGAATGTTATTCTTTCAATCGTATTTATGTCAATGATATATGAAGAATAGTGTAATAATGTTTTAATTATTACTTTGTTCAACTACTTGAACTAAGTAATTATCATATGAATGAATGTCTTTATTTATCAATGGAGTCAACTCTATGCCTATTTGTAGATAAAGATCACCAAAAGTTGCACTAAAGTGGAAATTTCCCCGGATAGATTAAGTTGTTTATAATTTTGCATTTTAGAATAAATCATCCATCATTATCATTAGATAATAGAAAATCAACCACTTATCCATCCTATTTACAAATCATTGGGAAACTGGTCCCATTATATCTAGTCAGAACCACCACACCAAACGGAGAAGGAGCTGCCTTTAAGGTCAGGACCGGGTGGTTTTCCCCGAAGTTGATGCAGCGATTTTCGAGGCATCAATATTTTTGGCACTATAAGGAGGGCATGAACTATGAATGGTGAGAAAACCTAAACCTATAACCCATTTTGAGAGTAAATCTCCCTCCACCTCACCTTCGACTTCTACGTTGCATGCTAGAACTCCAATCTTCAAACGAGAAGAAGAGGATACAACTACCACTACTCAACCCCAACATATCTTAGATAAATTAAGTCCTCAATCTCCTAAAGTACAGTCTCTCATCCATAAACTTCAAGGCTTATCAATATCACCATAGAAATTTGAGGTATCCCAAGGCAGTGTGACTGCGCAATTCATTCCTTCTCACACCCTCACCAGACTTCAGAGTGAAAAGCTTGGTATTGAACCTACTGAGTTACCTCTGCCTAAAAGAAAATGGGCAAGGAAAAAAAATGAAGGATCTGATAGTGAGACTTTGTCATCATCATCATCCATTTAATCTTCTCCAGTGTGGAGTCAACCATCCACTCCCCCACTCCAGATTGTTGTTCAACAAGGAATTGAAACTTCAACATATGTTTCTCAACCTCCTCAAACTTCAATATCTGCTCCTTCCCAATCATCTGGAACTTTATCGGCACTGTCATCTAGTATTAGTTCAACAATGGCACAGAATCCATGGAATAATCTTGGTGCAGTCACGATGCCTGCACCATTACACCCATTACCAGCACATCCTGAAAAATGGTTGCCGAAATTTAATCCAAATGCAGGCATACAAGCCGATGAGCATATTAACAACTTTGAGTTGGCAATTAACTTAAAAGGAGTTATAGAGGAATATGTTGTTGTTAGGATTTTTCCTTATACCTTACAAGGATCAGTTGGGTCTTGGTATCTTTCCTTGCCATCAAGATCCATTACTAGTTGGAACATTTTTCAAGAATAGTTCTTGACTAAATACGGTGATGACAGATCTCTAGCAACGTTAATTAATGATCTTTCAAATCTTAGGATAGAGTCTAAAGAATCCATAAAGGAGTTCAATTCACGATTTAATAAACTCTTGAATAAGATTCCAACTACCTCTAAACCAAGTGAGCAAATTAGAAGCGAATGGGATATAACAACTTTACCTTCAAATATAACTATCTTTGTAGATAGAGCTACAAAACCAACTCTAGCAGAAAATATGAAAGAGGCACTCGCTGTAGAGAAATGCATTATTGCTTTAGAAAAGAAAGCTACTCTTGAAGACAGAAAATCTAAAAAAGTCTCTTTCAAAGATGATTCAAAGAAGAAAATGGCTAAAAATCCATATGATATGGAAGGTATTCAAAATGTTCTCAAGACTGTGTCAAACGAAATGGTAGAAATCAAGAAGCAAGTAGCTGAGACTTCAACTAAAAGGTCATTTAGAAACTTTAAGAAACCTAAATCAAAGCCACCAAATGCTATATCCAACGCAAACTCAGATCCCGAAGAGGATGAAGAAGAAGAAACAGCCATATCATCTGAAGAACCTGAAAAAGAGGTAACTGTAGAATGTCATGGAATGTGGGACATTATTTTGCCTAATTCTGATACAAAAAATGAACAGGAAGCTTTCCCTATAACTACCAGGAGTAAGGGTACTCCTGAACCTATTCAAATAACTCAGAAGAAAAGAAATACAGGTACTACTACTAAAGAAAAAGTTCCCACAAAGAAATCCACAGCGATATCTTCTCAAAATCAGCCATCAGCTTCAAACCCACCTCCAACATCTAAAACATTAGTAGTTACAGATTCTATGGACTACAACATTATTTAAGACTTGAAGAAAACAAAGGCAAATATCACTATGTTTGAGCTTAGTAAACTCAAACATCAACAAAAATTGCTGCTTAAGGAGTTAGATGTTGTACCTTCTTCTCCTCTTCAAAATTTTGTATTTTCCAAAGCTGCTAATGAGATAGGTAAACCACCTCCTCGTAGAGTAGAAGCTATTGATGTTGTCTTAATTGGAGATAGATCGAATTCCCATACTCCTCCTTTTCTCTTCACCTACGAGATCTATAATAGAAATCTATACAACTGTTTGATTGACTCAAGGGCTTCCTCGAATATAATGCTAGCTTCAGTTTGTTCCAAACTGAACATTGAACCCCAAAAGTCTACAATTCATATTGTCCAGTTGGATAGAACTAAGGTCTAGGTTTTAGGAGAAATCAACTCAGTTACTATTAGGTTATTAGCTGATCCAAGAGTGGTTCAGAGAATTGACATTTTAATCGCTGATATACCTGAATTCTATGGTTTGATTTTGAGTAGAGACTGGTCTGAGAAACTTCATGGTTATATTTCCACCAATTGGTCTCATATGTGGCTACCTTATAAAGGAAAGCCAAATCAAATAAAGATTGATCGAGAGAAACATATGACCCATACTGTTACTGAGTTCGAACAAGAAAATCAAACAATAGCATTCAATAACAACATTTTTGGGAATTACTCATCTGAATCATTCTTTGGCAATTTTATTTCTCAACCATCACCCTTCTCAGTTAATAATTTCACATCTAAAATTAAAAAAAATTCTCAAACAGATACATCAAGGTGTGTTAAAATTGTTGAGGAAACTGTAAATAAAACTGTAGATAAATCTTTGTTTTTGTCATTATATTTTGATGAGTCTAAATCTATTGAAGGTGCAGGAGCATGATGTATTTTAGTTAGTCCCGAGGGAGAAAAGACCATGTTATCACGCAGGTTGGAATTTGAATGCACAAACAATACAGCTGAATATGAAGCCTTGATTCAAGGACTTTACAAAGAAATTGGTCTTAAAGTTCAATATTTGAAAGTGTTTGGTGATTCGGAAATTGTTATAAGACAAGTTAGAAACACTATTCATTGCCTTTCTAGTCACCTTAAACACTATCAGTCCTTGGTACAAGACCTAATATCTCAATTTTTGGCATTCAATATTTCTCCAATCGCTAGATCCCATAATGTAGCAGCAGATTTACTAGCTAGTGTTGCTTCTAAGCTCCTTCCATCTAAAGATTACAGTCCCGATAGATTTTCAGTAGAGTTAATTTTTAGACCATCAATTCCTGATAATGTCACTAACTGGCGAGTATTCAATCACGATGATGACATTTTAAATTTCTTAACTTCTAACAAATCCTATGATGATCAAATTATTGATGAAAGTGACCATGACCTTCAAATGAAGGAAAAGTTTGAAGAAAATTCAATACCTAAACTAGTGGTCAAGCTTGAAAATCTTTATGACATCAAAGACAGGTTTAAACAGGTTACTAATTCAAAGCTCCAAAGTTCTACTTTGAGATTTGAATTGATAAACTTTGGTACTAAGGAGAATCTACAAAACATCAATTTGGGATTAGGACTTTCTTCAAAAGAAAGAATTGCATTCATTAGGTTATTGCATAAATATAAAAATGTCTTCGCTTGGAAATATGATGATTTGAAAACATACGGTACATCTATCATACATCATACGATTCCAATGCTTTCTGAACAAAAACCAGTAAAACATAAATTAAGGAAGATTCATCCTAACTTAGAGAGTCAAATAAAAGCTAAATTAAACAAACTCTTGAAAGCTAAGATAATTTTTCCTATTAGACATTCAAACTGGGTGTCCAATATGGTGCTAGTAAGGAAGAAAAATGGTGACATTAGAATTTGTATTGATTTCAGAAACCTTAATAAAGCAATTCAAAAGGATAACTTCCCTTTACCTACCATGGAGAAAACTCTCCATTCAGTAACTGGTTCTGAATTAATGTCCTTCTTAGATGGTTTCTCAGGGTATATTCAAATCTTGGTTCACCCTGATGACAAACTTAAGACTACCTTTAGAACCAAGTGGGGAACTTTTGCCTATCAAAAAATGCCTTTTGGATTAATCAATGTTGGAGCTACATTTCAAAGAGCAATGGACATAGCATTCAAAGGATTGATCAATAAATCAGTAGTTTTCTATTTAGATGATAATACTGTGTTCTCTAAGAAAATATCAAATCATTTGCATGATCTGAAACAAATCTTTGAACGTTGCAAAAGGTATGGTATCTCTCTCAATCCAAAAAAGTCCTTTTTTGCTCTTGATCAAGGTAAGCTCTTGGGTTTCATTGTTTCAAAAGATGGTATTTATATTGATCTAGATAGAATCAAAGAGATTTCTAATATTCCATTCCCTCATAATAAAAATCCATGCAATCATTTTTAGGTCAAATTAACTTTGTAAAAAGATTTGTTCCAGATTTCTCACAGATTGTTTTGCCATTACAAACCATGAAAAAAAAATTCAGTGTTTAAATGGGGGCCTATAGAAAAAGAGGCATTTGATTCCATCAAACAATCAATCATAAATGCCCCTGCTTTAAGCACTCCTAATTTTTCAAGTCATTTCATCTTACATACTCTTGCATCTGATTCATCTTACGCAGTAGTGCTAACACAAATTAACGATCAAAACTTGGTAGCACCAATCTCATTTTATAGCTCAAACCTTCAAGGTGCTGAACTTAATTACTCAGAAGTTGAAAAACAAGCCTTTTCTATATACAAAGCCATTAAACACTACAAACCCTTTCTCTTAAAATCTCAGAAAAAGTTTATAGTCCGTTTTTCAGTAGTAAGACAATTACTAGTTCAAAGGGAATTAGGAGAAAAGAGAGAAAATTGGGTCACAACATTACAAGAATATGACTTGGAAATTAAACCAACAAAGATTGTCAAAGGCCAGGGTTTTTGCAGGTGTTTATGCCTCGAAAATCATTGCAACAACATTAGGGAAAACCACCCAGTCCGGACCTTAAAGGCAGCTCCTTTTCCGTTTGGTGTGGTGGCTCCGACTGGAAATAATGGGACCAGTTTCCCAATGATGGATAAAGGGGATGGATAAATGGCTATTTTTCTGATATATAATGATAATGGATGAATGATTTAATCTAAAAAGTAGAAATATGAACAACTATCCTATCCTGGGAAATTTCTATGTTAGTGTAATGTTTGATTATCTTTATTCACAAACAGGCATATAGATGACTCTATTGGTAAACAAAAACATTTATTCATATGATAATTACTTTGTTTAAGTAGTTGAACAAAGTAATCATTAAAACATTATTACAGTATTCTTTGTATATCATTGACACAGATATGATTGAAAGAATAACACTCCTTTAACATTCAATAGTGATAAGTATAAGGATTGCTGTTGAAACACATACATATATCAAATGATAGCAATATTAAACAAATGTTGATTCACATGAAAGAATGAAACAAGAGCATAGATAATAGTACCATATGTTATTTGGATCACTCCCGATATCAATCGCATTCAAATTCCTTCTTCCAACTTAGAAACACTTTCACAACAAGGCAATAGTACACATCCCATCAAATCTTTCTTCGTTAAAATTCGGAATACTGGCCCAGTCTTTATAAAAAAATATACCAGAAGCACAATAGTGCGACTTCCAGATTTGATTTTATACAAAAACTGAGGACCCTTTCTAAACGCATGAAAGGGCCTATAAATACTAATTAGGCTAACTAAATACAAAAATAAAATGCTATTAATTGGTACAACTAAATCATGAGTATCTTCTCAACAATAGGTTTGTTTGCAGTCGGTAGCATGATTCATTGTTTCAGATGATCTCCTTTTGGTTTGAGCTGGAAGATAGCAAGCATCGGTTCCAATTCTGGAGGATGAGTGAGACGAGAATGCAGTTGAGCTAAGTATGTGGCATCATGGATTTCAGGAATGATACAACTGATTGCATCGGTTAAACATTTGAGGGCGGTCCTTTGACTGTATGGTTTAACTAAGAAAAACCAAAAGGTATCCCAAGTTAAACTTTGGATGCCGGCAATTAATCTTTCATTCTTCTCCAATTCTTGATTGCATGCTTGTTCCAATGCTTTGGCTGACGGCAATTTACCTGGAGTGCACTGCGAAATCATGTTAGATAGATAAAGTGTGTTATTGATTAACTCAATTAAATTACTGGTAGATAATCTGCATCTTGAGATTTCTCTCTCTACTTTCATTAGCTGTGACTGCCAGTCTAGAAAAAGGATCTCTTTGTGTGACTCTAGAATTTTAGGCAGATTCGTGGCTTGCCCTTCACTGGTGTCTTGCCAAGCAAGAAAGTTAGTTAGAGTCTCATCGGCCTGTTCCAAATCCTACCTAGCATCAACTGATTTATCAACTATTGATGCAGTAATCTCACAAAGGGGCTCAACCAAAGAAATGTTATGACATAGCAGTCTTAGCTGTGTAACCAATGCTTTGTTGATCTGGAGAGCTTCAGAGCTGAAATCTACTAGTTGCGGAAGACTCTTGAACTTTTCTACTTGATGTGACAGCTGAGCGATTTGCTCGTCATTCATCTTCATCATTTGTTCATTCATTGTCTTTATTCTGGCCAATGCTTCAGATAATTATTTTTGTTTCTGTACTGCACTTAAGTCTATTCTTTGTTTCTCCTCGAGCAATTGCTTATTTAATTGATTGTTTATCTGCTGCTGTGTTGATAGTTGCTGTTCTAACTGTTCAATTTTCTACTGTCTTTCGGACACCTGTAACTGCAATGAAACAATTGTTTGGTCTCTTTCCTTAACTAGATTGCTTACTTCCGAGGCTTTATCCATAGTGGCTACCAAATAAACTCTAGCATACTGAGAAAGTTTTGTAAGGTCATCGGAAGGGTTAAACTCTTCTTTCCACACCATATTAGCCGTCTCTGTTTGTGCTGGAAACAGGGAATATTGATCAAGTCTCCTCCTTTTCCTCTGTCTTTTCACTACAACCCTGTGTTTGGGACTGTAAAAGATGTCTAATGGAGGCATGTCTTCTATTTGCAAAATAATCTGATCGGATGGTTCCTTTGGAATTATTTCTACATCTGTGCTAGTGGGTAGGCCGCTGGTTCCTTCAATTGGAACCGTTGTTGACGATGTATCTTGACCGACTGTTACTTTGGGTGTGTTGGTGCCTTGTGAACCTTCCAGATTGTTTATAATAGAGTCAAATTGTTTCCATTCTTGGAGGAGCTTGGGATCAATCTGGGTATCTAGATTGATGTATTTACTGCTCTTATCCTGTTCTTTTTTCTACTCTTTCTCCTGCTCTGGTTCTTTTCCTTTTTTGGGAGTCTTCTCTATAGTGGGAGATTTATCAATAATTTTCTTTTCAGGCTCACTTGACTGAGTTGTTGGGGTTGTCGCTAATAAGTCCAGAGGTAGAGTTTGCAACCTCTGTTCTCTAAGCCTATTAAATTCTACTAGCCCTTCATCATTATATTTCATTTTAGCCAATGTTTGTACCTGGAATAATGATTGTGCTGAAGAAAACATGTCATCAAATTCGTCTTTTTCATGTTCAAACCTTGTTAGTTTGGCTTGTTCAAGAACAGTATAGGAAACTTTCCTTGGATCGAATTGCCTATTAGGAATAGTTGCGAGATTGAGCATGTTTATCTTTTTGCCTCTTTTTCAGCATGCTTATAATCGTGCAGAGTATAAACACCACATCTCAAAGGAAATGTAGGCCAAGCCTGTTTTTTGGAATTCCTAAGGGCTTTGGATATTCCTACTGTTGTTATTTGGTAAGCCAATTCTCGAGCTAACAGCTTATCGAGTACATACAAAGGAAGGACATGAGGTCTTGTGAGACTACCAAAAAACCTTATATATGTAAACTTGTCCTCCCCGAACCAATTCCCTAAAGCAGTCAAGTCAATCTCTGCTTCCATTGAAATCTTTGGGGCAGGCCTGTCAAAAATGGCATAATATATAGGAAACATAAAACCATTACCAATTTGGTACAAGTAGTCTTTATAGTGTGCCTTCCATAGCTTTTGATGATAAATGTGGATTCGCTGAGGGTCTTGTGAAGTCCATCTCCACCCGAGTATGGGAAATTCAGAATTAAAGCAAAGAATATCCATAACATAAGCACTGTAGTAGAAAGGGGGAATAGCTCTGGTGGTTACGCGTGTATTTGATCTAAATTCAAGAATTGCAGTAGCTAACTTGTCGGACAATATGTTTTCCTAATCCATCATTACACTATTAACCGCCGCTTCCATCAAAGGAACCATTTCAATAGTAAACTTTATAGAATCATGCAATCCCCACATTCTACACATCATTGCCCCAGCATAACAGTAAGGAGAACACAATGAATCTACAGAGTACTTACCTGAGGATTCATGTTTGTGCTTTTCGGGATTTTGTCTCCACTGCTTAATTGGGGCCGATTCAGTTTCGTTCTCTTCCACGAACTTTTCAAGAAAGGATTTGTTATATTTCTTTTTAGGTTCAGGTAGGTGATACATCTTCCTTAAGTCATCAGGCTTAAATGAGCCAAAAATCCTTCCGTCAACTGTGCAAAATGTTCTGTTTAAAGTCGGGATCTCTTCTACTGCCCATCGCACTACATCAGTGTATGGAAGAATTTTCTCACGTGCTACTATCCTGTGCAAATATGAATCAGCTAAATCTTTAAGGGAAGCTTCCAATTTACTAGTTGAATCTGCAGTAGCTCCTCCTGATGCTTCCTCAAGCTCCTCTGCTTCAATTAAATTGTATATGCTTTGCCAGCTTGTATTTCCGAGGCCGAGACAAGTAGTGTCAGAAATTAAACCTTTCTTACTTGGTCGTGGATCATTAGCCGACTACACTGTTGATGTAGGAGCCACTGCTGCCGCGGATCTCTTGGATTTATTTCCCATTTGTTCCAAATTTGTTATTTCAGCGGAGTTCTGTGCAAAGAATGAAACCAACGTGATACAAAGAATAGGTAGTATGAGCCAATATGAAAGAATTATATCGATTAGTGAATAATCAAAGATTATAGTGAAACTGCCGCGGATACAATCTAAGGGAAAATCTCAGAATAACTGCTTCATTAATTGGTCATTTTAACCTGTCAATCATGGTAAAGGAGTTTTAAATACCCATCATATCGTTTATATGCCGAATGATCCATTCAAGTGTGGCTTGGATTTTTGGCGGATAATCGCAATTGATGATTGGTAACATGAACGGGAAGTCTTTAATAATAGTCTAAAATAATGCGTGCAAGCCTTTTTAAATATGTTTTTGAAACACGCGCCTTGATTTAATGCATCGCAATCGGAGATGGGTTTGGGTCATATTACTTATGTTATTGCAAAATCGCTGAACGCCGATAGTGATACACCTTATCACATCGAAAGATTTGAAGGTGTCTTAAACATGCGTTGGGTTGCATCCTCCGATTGCCGATAGCGATATTGCATCGGAGGAATGAGGAAGGGTCTTTCATTATGCTTGCTATTCGCCTTTCCCAATATCCAATAGTTATTTTCTTTTCGGATCGGAGTAAGTCAATGGGTGCATGCATATGTTTTCTTTATTGTTGCGATATGCGATCTTGCAATCGCTTTATTGCAATAATAAAGAACTTTATTTTTTATTTGGAAGATCGATTTCATTATGGTTCAAAAGGTTTATTAACATAGAACATTTCCATTGGACCTTTTGTTGAAGAATTTTCTAATGATGAGTTAATACCAATTTATTCACACATTTATGTCTAAAAGGGACCCATTCATATTATGATTTTAAAGAAATTGAAATGGGGAGTTGTTGTATAGCACAACAGTAGGTTGTTAGCAGGAGCTTCTAATATTCAGGAACCTGAAGGTACAAAAGACACTGAAGAAATCAATCAGATAAGTACCACTAATCTTGAATCCCAATACACAGATCTGATTTTCTATTTGAAAAATGGATATGCTCCTGCTAATCTTTCCTATAAAAACAAACGTGCCATAAGATTGAAAGCAAAAAACTTCATAATTATAGATGATGTATTGTTTAGACGAAATTATGATTCACATTTGTTAATATGCTTAGAAAACCTAAAGCGCAAAAGGTCTGGCAGGAGCTACATGATGGACCAGTAGGAGGACATTTTGGAGCTGATACAACAACTCACAAAATCATTCATGCTAGGTATTACTGGCCCACCTTGTTCAAAAATACTCATGAATATGTAAGGAAATGCCAAATATTTCAAACTACTAGTGGAAGACAAAGGAAGCTAGCTTTTCCTTTGCAGCCAGTCAACATTGAACAACCGTTTGAACAATGGGGATTGGACATCATTGGATAAATCACTCCACATTCATCCAAACAGCATAAGTATATCCTTACAACTACTGATTACTTTACTAAGTGGGTTGAAGCAATTCCTTTGAAGACAGCAAACTCTGAGGCAATCATTGACTTCATAGAACAGTTCATTTTTACCAGGTTTGGTGTTCCAAACACTCATATTTTTGATAATGCATCTTACTTCTCTGGTAATTCTACATTTGAGTTTGCTATCAAGAGGGGATTTAAATTGAAATATTCTGCAAACTACTACCCTCAGGGTAATGGTTTAGTAGAATCTACCAATAAATTTTTTATCAAAATCATTAAGAGAACTATTGAGCAAAATCATTAAAACTAGCATAAGTCTTTGATATTTGCACTATGGGCTGACCAAATAACACAGAAGGCCTCAATAGGAACTTCTCCATTTAACCTATTGTATGGAAAGGAAGCTGTCATACCATCAAACTTAGTACTTACATAACTAGCTTTAATGCAGTTTATTGAAGAAAGTCCCTCATCTTCTATTCAACTAAGACATGATCAGATCTTGAAACTAGAAGAAGAAAGGGAGAAAGCCTGAATTATACATGCAAAACATCAACAGATTATTAAATCATCTTTTGATGCAACTTCAACCAGCTCAAAACATTTACAAATTGGTGATCTAGTTTTGAAGTGGGACAAAGCCCGTGAGGATAAAAGAAAACACACTAAGTTCCAAAAAATGTGGCTTGGACCATTCCAAATCAACGAGAAGATAGGCCCTTCTACATTCATATTGCAAGATATATCAACAAAGAGAGATTTTCTTCTTGTCAATGGCCTTATTCTGAAAAAAATCTTCAATTGATGAGGTAACCCCTTCTCCCTTTGTAAATATTCAATTTTCAACAGAATTTGTGTGAATAAATTAGTTTTTTTTAAATCCTAGGAAATAAAGTTCTAAAAAGCCTTCCATTGGTCTTTGCTATATTGAAAAAGTTACTCAAAAGAAAATAGTTTTAATATTTACTTTTAAGAAATGGAAGCCTTAAAGGAAAAAGAAAATTCTAGGAAATTAGATATAATTAGATTATGAAAACCCCATTTTATTTTTGTGAAATCTTTTCAAAACTTAGAAATACTGTAAATCATTTTAAAGTTTTATAAGCCTAAAAACGGTTATCAATACAAAACAAAGATGGATTCAAACTTAGCATCTTCAACTCCAACCTTGTCATCCATATTCTCTTCAGGAGAAAATTGTTCATCCCATCCATCAAAGTTTATAATTACTCAAAGTGTAATTCTAAAATATATTTGATATAAAAGGTAAGAGATCTTATTACAAGCCTACTTACCATGATCATAGGGGAATAGTTCAACTAACATTACCAACACTGCATACCAAAACAGGGTAATGGCTTATAATTATAAGACAAGGGGTCTCATCACGAGCCAGCTTGTTCAGTTAAATTACAACCAGTGAATGGCATTGTTAACAGCTGGCCACCAAACTAGGACAATGGATTTTTATCTTACAAAATAAGGAAAAAAGGAAAATGCAATACAAAATATATGGAAACATATCTTTTGGATTCATTCTTTTAATTATACTCTGAAATGGATGGAACAAAGAATGATCAAATGGTTAAAAGGTAACCCTGTCAAGACCATAGACATTTGCTGGCAGCAGAGGCTTTACCTATGACAAAGGAGTCATTATAAAAGCTAAGTTGGAAAAGTCTTTGGTTTTATCATTATTAACAAATTAAGGTGTATTTAAAGCTTAGAATGTATTTAATTTTAAGAAGAAAAAGAAATAGCAAAAATAGTTATCATTACATTCAGAATCTATGATTATCTAGTTATATTAGATTTTCTCTATCATTTAAGGTTTTCAGATTAAGAAAGTTAAAGTATTATATTATTTTCTCAGAGGTAACTGTTTCTCCTAGTGAATTGCCAATTGTTGTGCTAAACAACAACCCCCCATTTCTTAAAAATCGTTACATAAAATTTAAAGAAGAAATGGTTTGCATGCATTGTATCACCTTTCAGTGATTGGAGATATTTAAAGCAAGTATTAAAGCCTTTCCCTTGACGTTCCCGGTCGCCAATTTGTGATTTATCATTGATCATCCATCAAAGAAATCTAAGCCACGCTTGAATGAATCATTTGGCATATAAGTGACATGATGGGCATTTAAAACCTTCTTTACCACGATTGACAGATTAAATGGCTATTCAATGAAGTAGTTAAGGGTAGGTATTTTCTTTAGATTTTATCCGTGGCAATCTTTAACTATATCCCATTATCACCTGCTGATCGACGTAACTCTTTTTCATTGTCATATTGGTCTATATCAACATTTCTCTGTATCGCGGTTTTTCAATTGCTTGTGCAAAATTCCACTAAAACCAGAAATCTGAAGCAAAATGAGAAAGAAATCAAAGAAATCCGTAGCAGCAACTCATTCAACAACAACTCATCCAGCCAAAGATCCTGAACCAAGCAAAAAGGATTAATCTCAGACACGATGTGCCTCGGTCTAGGAAACACTAGCTGGGAGAGCATTTACAATCTAATAAAAGCAAAGGAGTCTGAGGAAGTATCAGAGGAAGCCACAGCTAACTCAAGTAACAAATCAAAAGAAACCTTTAAAGAGTTAGCTTGTTCCTATCTTCACAGGTTAGCAATGCAAGAAAAAATCTTGCCATATACTAATGTAGTGAGATGGGTGATAGATGAAATTCCAGTCTCGAACAAAACATTTTGCACAACTAACGGGAGGATATTCAGCTCGTTTCAGCCTGATGATGTAAGGAAAATGTATCACTTACCTAAGCTTGAGAAGCGGTACAACAAAGCATTCCTAGAAGTGTTTGCAAAGGAAAATGAGTCAAAATCAGCCCTGATTAAGCAGTGGAGACATTTCCTTGAAAAGCACAAGCACGAATCATCGAGTAAGTACTCTGTAGACTCATTGGCTTCTCCTTACTGTTATGCTGGAGCTATGATGTGTAGAATGTGGGGAATACATGACTCTACTAAATTCACTATAGAAATGGTCCCCCTAATGGAAGCTGCAATAAATAGATATGTGATGGATTAGGCAAATGTTTTGTCTAATAAATTAGCCACAGCAATTCTTGAATACAGATCAACTGCACATAAAACTACCAGGACCATTCCCCCTTTCTATTACAGTGCTTATAATATGGATACTATTTGCTTTAATTCCGAATATCCGATACTCGGATGGAGGTGGACACCCCAAGACCCTAAGCCAATCCATATTTATCATCAACTGTTATGGAAGGCTCACTACAAAAATCATTTGTATAAAATTTGCAATGGTTTTATGTTGCTAGTGTATTATGTTATTTTAACAAGCCTGCTCCCAGGATTTCCAAGGAAGCAGGGATTGACTTGACTGCAGTAGGTAATTGGTTCGGAGAGGACAAGTTCACTTATATAAGGCTTTTTGGTAGCCTTAACAAACCCCATGTTCTTCCCTTGTATGTGCCTGATAAATTATTAGCTCAGGAACTAGCTTATCAGATAATAGTAAAAGGGACATCAAAAACCCTTAGAAATTCTAAGAAACAAGTATGGCCTATATTCACTTTACGATGTGGTGTTTTCACTCTTCATGATTACAAACACACAGAAAAGGAGGCAGAAAAAATACAAATGCTGAATCTTGCCAGAATTCCTAACAGGCAATATGATCCAAGAAAAGTTGCCTATAATGTTCTTGAACAAGCCAAACTTACAAAGTTTGATCATGAAAAGGATGACTTCGATGACCTATTTTCCTCAGCTGAATCATTATTTCAGGTTAAATCATTGGTCAGGATTAGGTATCAAGATGAAGGGCTTGAAACGTTTAATATGCTTAGAGACCAGAGGTTACAAACTCTACCTCTAGACCTATTAGCTACCACCTCGATAGTCCAGTCAAGCGAAACTGAACAACAAATTGTTGACAAAGCCCCTGCAGTGGAAAAAGTTCCTGAGAAAGGAAAAACACCAGAACAGGAGAAAGAAGAGGGAAATGATAGTCAACTCATAGATACAGATACTCAGATTGATCCAAAGCTTCTTGAAGAGTGGCAACAATTCGATTCCATTATAAGCAATATTGAAAACTTACAGGGATTTAGCATGCCTGAAGTGACAACTGGTCACAAGACAACAACTAATACGGTTCCAACTAAAGGAACAAGTGGCCCACCCATGAGTCAAAAGGATGTAGAGATGATTCCAAAGGATCCATCGGATGAAATTATTTTTCATATAGAAGAAATACCACCTTTAGATGTCTTCTACAGCCCTAAGCATAGGGCTGTAGTAAAAAGACAAAGGAAAAAGAGAAATCTTGATCAATATTCTCTTTTACCTGCACAAATGGAGATGGCTAATGTGGTATGGAAAGAGGAATTCAATCCTTCTGAAGACCTTACAAAACTCTCTCAATATGCTGGGGCATACTCAGCAACTACTATGGATAAATCATCGGAAGTCAGCAATTTACTCAAAGAAAAAGATCAGACAATTATTTCACTGGAAGCACAGGTATCCGAAAGGCAGCAGAGGATAGAGAAATTAAAATAGCAGTTAGTAGTACGACAGTAATCAAACATTTATCTAAACGAGCAATTGCTCAAGGAGAAGCAGAGGATAGATCAAAGTCCAGTTCATAAACAAAAACAATTATCCTTAGCATTAGCCAAGCTAAAATTAATGAATGAACAATTGAGCAAAACAAAAGATAAGCAAATCGCTAAGCTGTCACAACAAATAGAAAAGTTCAAGGGTTTTCCTCAAGTAGCAGAGTTCAAATCTAAAGCTCTCTAGATTAATAAGGCGTTGATTAATCAATTAAAATTTCTATGTCACAATATTTATCTTGTTGAGCCCCTCTATGAAATTTCTTCATCAATGATTGATAAATCAGTTGACGCAAGGCAGAATTTGGAGCAGGCCGATGAGACATTAACAAAATTTCTTTCTTGGCAAGAAAGCAATGAAGGACAAGCTGCAAATCTTCCTACAATTCTAGAATCACACAAGGAAATTCTGTTCCTAGAATGGCAATCTCAATTGATGAAAGCGGAAAGGGCAACTTCAATATGTAGATCGGCGACTGGTAATTTGATTGATTTAATTAATGATACTCTTTTTTTGTCTAATTTGATTTCAGAATGCACTCCAGGTAAACTACCATTAGCCAAAGCATTGGAACAGACATGCAAACAAGAATTGGAAAAGAAGGAGAGATTAATCACGGGCATCAAAGTTTAACTTGGGACACCTTTGGGTTCTTCGTAGTTAAACCGTGTAGTCAAAAGGTAGCAATGAAATGTTTAACCAATGCAATCAGTTACATGATTCCTGAAATCAATGATGCTACATATTTAGCCCAACTGCATTCATGTATGAGTCACCCTCCAGAGTTGCAACCAATGCTCGCTCTATGCCAGCTCAAGCCAAAGGATAATCAGCCGAAACAGTGAATTATTCTACCGACTGCAAGCATGTCTATTTCAAGGACATTTTCTTGATTTGGTTATACCACCGCACATCATTTTTATTTCATAGTTAGTTAGCTTACATAGTATTTATAGACCCTTTCATTTCTTTAAAAAGGGTCCCCAATTTTTGTATCAAATCTTGGATCGGGAGTTGCACTATTGTGCTTCTAATATATATATTTTTTTATGAAGACTGGACCTATATTCTGAATTTTAATGAAGAATACTTTGATGAGATATGCACTATTGCTTTTTGTGAGAGTCTTTCTAAGTTGGAAGACAAGATATAAATGCAATTGATATCAGAAGGGATTCATATTACATATGTTACTATTATCTATGTCTTTGCTCCATTCTTTTATATGAATTATCATTTATTCAATCTTACTATCATTTGATATATGTATGCATTTTAACAATAGTCCTTGTACTTATCACTATTGAATGTTTAAGGAATGTTATTCTTTCAATCATATTTATGTCAATGATATATGAAGAATAGTGTAATAATGTTTTAATTATTACTTTGTTCAACTATTTGAACAAAGTAATTATCATATGAATGAATGTCTTTATTTATCAATGGAGTCATCTATATGCCTATTTGTAGATAAAGATCACCAAAAGTTGCACTAAAGTGGAAATTTCCCGAGATAGATTAAGTTGTTTATAATTTTGCATTTCAGAATAAATCATCCATCATTATCATTAGATAATAGAAAATCAACCACTTATCCATCCTATTTACAAATCACTGGGAAACTGGTCCCATTATATCCAGTCGGAACCACCACACCAAACGGAGAAGGAGCTGCCTTTAAGGTCTAGACCGGGTGGTTTTCCCTGATGTTGATGCAGTGATTTTCAAGGCATCAACATTTTTGGCACTAGAAGGAGGGCATGAACTATGAATGGTGAGAATATCCAAACCTATAACCCATTCTGAGAGTAAATCTCCCTGCACCTCACCTCCAACTTCTCATTTGCATGCTGGAACTCCAGTCTTCAAACGAGAAGAAGAGGATACAACTACCACTGCTCAACCCCAACATATCTCAGATAAATTAAGTCCTGAATCTCTTGAAGTAAAGTCTCTCATCTGTAAAATTCAAGGCTTCTCAATATCACCATAGAAATCTGAGGTATCTCAAGGCAGTGTGACTTCGCAATTCATTCCTTCTCACCCCCTCACCAGACTTCAGAGTGAAAAGCTTGGTATTAAACCTACAGAGTTACCTCTGCCTAAGAGAAAACGGGCAAGGAAAACAACTGAAGGATTTGATAGTGAGACTTTCTCATCATCATTATCCATTTCATCTTCTCCAGTGTGGAGTCAACCATCCACTCCCCCACTCCAGATTGTTGCTCAATAGGGAACTAGAACTTCAACATCTATTTCTCAACCTCCTCAAACTTCAATATATGCTCCTTCCCAATCATCTGGAACTTTATCAGCACTGTCATCTAGTAGTAGTTCGACAATGGCACAAAATCCATGGAATAATCCTGGTGCAGTCACGATTCCTACACCATTACACCCATTGCCAACACATCCTGAAAAATGGTTGCCGAAATTTAATCCAGATGCAGGCATACAAGCCGATGAGCATATTAACAACTTTATGTTGGAAATTAACTTAAAAGGAGTTATAGAGGAAGATGTTGTTGTTAGGATTTTTCCTTATACCTTACAAGGATCAGCTAGGTCTTGGTATTTTTCCATGTCATCAGGATCCATTACTAGTTGGAACATTTTTCAAGAATAGTTCTTGACTAAATACGGTGATGACAAATCTCTAGCAACATTAATTAATGATCTTTTGAATCTTAGGATAGAGTCGAAAGAACCCATAAAAGAGTTCAATTCACGATTTAATAAACTCTTGAATAAGATTCGAACTACCTCTAAGCCCAGTGAGCAAGTTAGAAGCGAATGGTATATAACAGCTTTACCTTCAAATATAGCTATCTTTGTAGATAGAGCTAAAAAACCAACTCTAGTAGAAAGTATGAAAGAGGCACTTGCTATAGAGAAACGCATTATTGCTTTAGAAAATAAAGCTGCTCTTGAAGACATAAAATCTAAAAAAGTCTCTTTCAAAGATGTTTCAAAGAAGAAAATGGCTAAAAATCCATATGATATGGAAGGTCTTCAAAAAGTTCTCAAGACTATGTCAAACGAAATGGTAGAAATCAAGAAGCAAGTAGCTGAGACTTCAACTAAAAGGCCATTTAAAAACTTTAAGAAACCTGAATCAAAGCCACCAAATGCTATATCCAACGCAGACTCAGATCTCAAATAGGATGAAGAAGAAGAAACAATCATATCATCTGAAGAACCTGAAGAAGAGGTCACTGTAGAATTTCATGCAATGTGGGACTTTATTTTGCCTAATTCTAATACAGAAAATGAACAGGAAGCTTTCCCTGTAACCACCAAGAGTAAGGGTACTCCTGAACCTGTTCAAATAAGTCAAAAGAAAAGAAATACATGTACTACTACTAAAGAAAAAGTTCCCACAAAGAAATCCACAGTGATATATTCTCAAAATCATCCATCAGCTTCAAACCCACCTCCAACATCTAAAACATTAGTAGTTACAGATTCTATGGACTACAACATTATTGAAGACATGAAGAAAAAAAGGCAAATATCATTATGTTTGAGCTTAGTAAACTCAAACATCAACAAAAATTGTTGCTTAAGGAGTTAGATGCTGTACCTTTTTCTCCTCTTCCAAATGTTGTATTGTCCAAAGCTGCAAATGAGACAGGTAAACCACCTCCTGGTAGAGTAGAAGCTACTGATGTTGTCTTAATCAAAGATAGATCGAATTCCCATACTCCTCCTTTTCTCTTAACCTACGGGATCTATAATAGAAATGTACACAACTGTTTGATTGACTCAGGGGCTTCCTCGAATATAATGCCAGCTTTAGTTTGTTCCAAACTGAACATTGAACCCCAAAAGTTTGCAATTCATATTGTCCAGTTTGATAGAACTAAGGTCTAGGTTTTAGGAGAAATCAACTCAGTTACTATTAGGTTATCAACTGATCCAAGAGTGGTTCAAAGAATCAACATTTTTAATCGTTGGTATACCTGAATTCTATGGTTTGATTTTGAGTAGAGATTGGTCTGAGAAAATTCATGGTTATATTTCCACTGATTGGTCTCATATGTGGCTACCTTATAAAGGAAATCCACATCAAATAAATATTGATCGAGAGAAACATATGACCCATACTGTTACTGAGTTCGAACAAGAAAATCAACCAATAACATTCAATAACAACATTTTGGGGAATTACTCATCTGAATCATTCTGTTGCAATTTTACTGCTCAACCATCACACTTCTCAGTTAATAATTTCACATCTCAAATCGAAAAATTTTCTCAAACAGATACATCAAGGTGTGTTAAAATTTTTGAGGAAACTGTAAATAAAACTATAGATAAATCTTTGTTTTGGTCATTATATTTTGATGGGTCTAAATCTAGTGAAGGTGCAGGAGCAGGATGTATTTTAGTTAGTCCCGAGGAAGAAAAGACCATGTTATCATGCAGGTTGGAATTTGAATGCACAAACAATACAGCTGAATATGAAGCCTTGATTCAAGGACTTTACAAAGCAATTGGTCTTAAAGTTCAATATTTGAAAGTGTTTGGTGATTCGTAAATTGTTATAAGACAAGTTAGAAACATTATTCATTGCCTTTCTAGTCACCTTAAACACTATCAGTCCTTGGTACAATACCTAATATCTCAATTTTTGGCATTCAATATTTCTCCAATCCCTAGATCCCATAATGCAGCAGCAGATTTACTAGCTAATGTTGCTTCTAATCTCCTTCCATCTAAAGATTACAGTCTCGATAGATTTTCAGTAGAGTTAATTTTTAGACCATCAATTCCTGATAATGTCACTAACTGGCGAGTATTCAATCACGATGATGACATTTTAAATTTCTTAACTTCTAACGAATCCTATGATGATCAAATTATTGATGAAAGTGACCATGACCTTCAAATGAAGGAAAAGTTTGAAGAAAACTAAATACTTAAACCAGTGGTCAAGCTTGAAAATCTTTATGACATTAAATACAGGTTTAAACAGGTTACTAATTCAAAGCTCCAAAGTTCTACTTTGAGATTTCAATTGATAAACCTTGGTACTAAGGAGAATCCACAAAACATCAATTTGGGATTAGGACTTTCTTTAGAAGAAATAATTGCATTCATTAGATTATTGCATAAATATAAAAATGTCTTCGCTTGGAAATATGATGATTTGAAAACATACGATACATCTATCATACAGCATACGATTCCAATGCTTTCTGAACAAAAACCAACACAACAGAAATTAAGGAAGATTCATCCTAACTTAGAGAGTCAAATAACAACTGATTTAAACAAACTCCTGAAAGCTAAGATAATTTTTCTTGTTAGACATTCAAACTGGGTGTCCAATATGGTGCCAGTAAGGAAGAAAAATTGTGACATTAGAATTTGTATTGATTTCAAAAACCTTAATAAGCAAGTCAAAAGGATAACTTCCCTTTACCTACCATGGAGAAAACTCTCCATTCAGTAGTTGGTTCTGAATTAATGTCCTTCTTAGATGGTTTCTCAAGGTATAATCAAATCTTGGTCCACCCTGATGACAGACTTAAGACTACCTTTAGAACCAAGTGGGGAACTTATGCCTATCAAAAAATGCCTTTTGGATTAATCAACGCTGGAGCTACATTTCAAAGAGCAATGGACATAGCATTCAAAAGACTAATCAATAAATTAGTATTTGTCTATTTAGATGATATTACTGTATTCTCTAAGAAGAGATCAAATCATTTGCATAATCTCAAACAAATCTTTAAACACTGCAAAAGGTATGGTATCTCTCTCAATCCAAAGAAGTCCTTTTTTGCTCTTGATCAAGGTAAGCTCTTGGGTTTCATTGTTTCAAAAGATGGTATTTATATTAATCCAGATAGAATCAAAGAGATTTTTGAAATTCCATTCCCTCATAATAAAACATCCATGCAATCATTTTTAGGTCAAATTAACTTTGTAAAAAGATTTGTCCCAAATTTCTCACAGATTGTTTTGCCATTACAAACCATGAAAAACAATTCAGTCTTTAAATGGGGGCCTATAGAAAAAGAGGCATTTGATTCCATCAAACAATCAATCATAAATTCCCCTGCTTTAAGCACTCCTAATTTTTCAAATCATTTCATCTTATATACTCTTACATCTGATTCATCTTATGCAGCAGTGCTGACACAAATTAACGATCAAAACTTGGAAGCACCAATCTCATTTTATAGCTCAAACCTTCAAGGTGTTGAACTTAATTACTTGGAAGTTGAAAAACAAGCCTTTGATGTATACAAATCCATTAAACACTACAAACCCTTTCTCTTAAAAGCTCACACAAAGGTTATAGTCCCTTTTTCAACAGTAAGACAGTTACTAGTTCAAAGGGAATTAGGAGAAAAGAGAGAAAATTGAGTCACAGTATTACAAGAATATGACTTGGAAATTAAACCAGCAAAGATTGTCAAAGGCCAGGGTTTTTTCAGGTTGTTAGCAGGAGCTTCTAATATTCAGGAACCTGAAGGTACAAAAGGTACTGAAGAAATCAATTAGATAAGTACCACCAATCTTGAATCCCAATACGGAGATCTAATTTTCTATTTGAAAAATGGATATGCTCCTGCTAATCTTTCCTATAAAAACAAACGTGCCATAAGATTGAAAGAAAAAAACTTCATAATTATAGATGATGTATTGTTTAGACAGAATTATGATTCAATTTTGTTAAGATGCTTAGAAAAACCTGAAGGGCAAAAGGTCTTGTAGGAGCTACATGATGGACCAGCAGGAAGACATTTTGGAGCTGATACAACAGCTCACAAAATCATTCATGCTGGGTATTACTAGCCCACTTTGTTCAAAGATACTCATGAATATGTAAAAAAATTCCAAATATGTCAAACTACCAGTGGAAGACAAAGGAAGCCAACTTTTCCTTTGCAACCAGTCAACATTGAACAACCTTTTGAACAATGGGGATTGGACATCATTGGAGAAATCATTCCACATTCATCCAAATAGCATAGGTATATCCTTATAGCTACCAATTACTTTACTAAGTGGGTTGAAGCAATTCCTTTGAAGACAGCAAACTCTGAGGCAATCATTGAATTCATAAACCAGTTCATTATTACCAGGTTTGGTGTTCCAAACGCTCTTATTTTTTATAATGCATCTTACTTCTCTAGTAATTATATATTTGAGTTTGCTATCAAAAGGGGATTTAAATTGAAATATTCTGCAAACTACTACCCTCAGGGTAATGATTTAGCAGAATCTACCAATAAAAATCTTATCAAAATCATTAAGAGAATTATCGAGCAGAATCATAAAAACTGGCATAAGTCTTTGATATTTGCACTATGGGCTAACCAAATAACATAGAAGGCCTCAATAGGAACTTCTCCATTTAACCTAGTGTATGGAAAGGAAGCTTTCATACCATCAAACTTAGTACTTCCATCACTAGCTTTAGTGCAGTTTATTGAAGAAAGTCCCTCATCTTCTATTCAACTAAGACATGATAAGATCTTGAAACTAGAAGAAGAAAGGGAGAAAGCCCGAATTATACATGCAAAACATCAACAGATTATTAAGTCATCTTTTGATGCAACTTCAATCGGCTCAAAACATTTACAAATTAGTGATCTAGTTTTGAAGTGGGACAAAGCCCATGAGGATAAAGGAAAACACACTAAGTTCCAGAAAATGTGGCTTGGACCATTCCAAATCAATGAGAAGATAGGCCCTTCTACATTCATATTGCAAGATCTATCAGGGAAGAGAGATTCTCTTCCTGTCAAAGGCCTTATTATTCTGAAAAGATTCTTGAATTGAGGAGGTAACCCCTTCTCCCTTTGTAAATATTCAATTTTCAACAGGATTTGTGTGAATAAATTAGTTTGTTTAAAATCCTCGGAAATAAAGTTGTGAAAAGCCTTCCACTAGTCTTTGCTATATTGAAAAAGTTACTCAAAAGAAAATAGTTTTAGTATTTACTTTTAAGAAATGGAAGCCTTAAAGGAAAAAGGAAATTCTAGGAAATTAGATATAATTAGATTCTGAAAACCCCATTTTATTTTTGTGAAATCTTTTCAAAACTTAGAAACACTGTAAATCATTTTAAAGTTTTAGAAGCCTAAAAATGGTTATCAATACAAAACAAAGATGGATTCAATCTTAGCATCTTCAACTCCCACCCTGTCATCCATATTCTCTTAAGGAGAAAATTGTTCATCCCATCCATCAAAGTTTATAATTACTCAAAGTGTAATTCTAAAATATATTTGATGTAAAAGATAAGAGGTCTTATTACAAGCCTCCTTACCATGATCATAGGGGAATAGTTCAACTAACATTACCAACACTACATACCAAAACAAGGTAATGGCTTATAATTATAAGACAAGGGGTCTCATCACCAGCCAGCTTGTTCAGTTAAATTACAACCAGTGAATGGCATTGTCAAGAGCTGGCCACCAAACCAAGACAATGGCTTTTTATCTTACAAAATAAGGAAAAAAGGAAAATGAAGTACAAAAAATATGGAAACATATCTTTTGGATTCATTCTTTTTAATTATACTCTGAAACAGATGGAACAATGAGTGATCAAATGGTTAAAAGGTAACCCTGTCAAGACTATAGACGTTTGTTAGCAGCAGAGGCTCTACCTATGACAAATGAGTCATTATAAAAGCTAAGTTGGAAAAGTCTTTGGTTTTATCATTATCAACCAATTAAGGTGTATTTAAAGCTTAGAATGTATTTAATTTTAAGAAGAGAAAGAAATAGAAAAAATAGTTATCATTACATTCAGAATCTATGATTATCTAGTTATATTAGATTTTCTCTATCATTTAAGGTTTTTAGATTAAGAAAGTTAAAGTATTATATTATTTTCTCAGAGATAACTGTTTCTCCTAGTGAATCACCAATTGTTGTGCTAAACAACCCCCCATTTCTTAAAAATCCTTACATAAAATTTAAATAAGAAATAGGTCCCTTTAATTTAACTTAGATAAGATTTGTGTGTTCATAAAAAAAATTGGTATTTACCCATAATAAGGAAAAACCCTTATTAAAAGGCTTAAGGTAAATGAAACATTTTAAAAGCCTTTTGAATGGAAATAAAAGTGTGACTTTAAAAATATTATAAAACTCTTCATTATTGCTATAAAGCGATTGGAAGATCGCATATTGCAATAACAAAGGAAACATATGCAAAGCCACAATAAACCTTATCCATTCTCTCCGATTTGAAAAGGCAATCACAATTGGAAATTAGAGAAGCCAAATGCCAAGCACAATATAATGGAGCCCCTTAATTCCTCCGATGCAATAAAGCATATTGCAATCGGCAAATTAGCGATGACAACAACAAGCCAACACATAAACAAAGGCAGGCTCAAATCCTCCGATGCGATAAAGCATATCGCAATCAGCAATCGGCAAAATCACATTCACAAAACAAGAAAGCCCGAGTCCATTCCCAATTGCGATATATTAATTAGGCACACATCTCGAGAATATATTTAAAATGGTTTGCATGCATTGTATCACCTTTCGGTGATCAGAGATATTTAAAGCAAGTATTAAAGCCTTTCCCTTGACATTCCCGATCGCCGATTTGCGATTTATCACTGATCATCCATCAAAGAAATCTAAGGCATGCTTGAATGAATCATTTGGCATATAAGCGACATGATGGGCATTTAAAACCTTATTTAACATGATTGACAGATTAAACGGCTATTCAATGAAGCAGTTAAGGGTAGGTCTTTTCTTTAGATTTTATCCATGGCAATCTTTAACTATATTACATTATCACCTGCTGATCGACGTAACTCTTTTTCATTGTCATATTGGTCTGTAGCAGCATTTCTCTATATCAAGGTTTTTCAATCGCTTGTGCAGAATTCCGCTAAAACCAAAAATCTAAAGAAAAATGGGAAAGAAATCATAGAAATCCGTAGCAGCAACTCATGCAGCAACAGCTCAGCCAGCCAAAGATCCTGGACCAAGCAAAAAAGGATTAATCTCAGACACGACATGCCTCGGTCTAGGAAACACTAGCTAAGAGAGCATTTACAATCTAATAGAAGTAGAGGAGCCTGAGGAAGTATCAGAGGAAGCCACCGCTAACTCAAGTAACAAATCGGAAGCAACCCTTAAAGAGTTAGCTTGTTCCTATCTTCACAGGATAGCAGTGTGAGAAAAAATCCTGCCATATACTGATGTAGTGAGATGGGTGGTAGAGGAAATTCCAGTCTCGAACAGAACATTTTGCAAAGCTGACAGGAGGATATTCGGCTCATTTCAGCCTGATGATCTAAGGAAAATGCATCACTTACCTGAGCTTGAGAAGTGGTACAACAAAGCATTCCTAGAAGCGTTTGCAAAGGAAAACGAGTTAGAATTAGCCCTGATTAAGCAGTGGAGACATTTCCCTGAAAAGCACAAGCACGAATCATCGGGTAAGTACTCTGTAGACTCATTGGCTTCTCCTTATTGTTATGCCGGAGCTATGATGTGTAGATGTGGGGAATACATGAATCTGCTAAATTCACTATAGAAATGGTCCCCCTAATGGAAGCTGCAATAAATGGATATGTGATGGATTGGGCGAATGTTTTGTCCGATAAATTAGCAACAACAATTCATGAATATAGATCAACTGCATGTAAAACTACCAGGATCATTCCCCCTTTCTATTACAGTGATTATATTGTGGATACTATTTTCTTTAATTCCGAATATCCGATACTCGGATGGAGATGGACACCCCAAGACCCTAAGCCAATCCATATTTATCATCAACTATTATGGAAGGCTCACTACAAAAATCATTTGTATAAAATTTGCAATGGTTTTATGTTGCCAGTGTATTATGCTATTTTTAACAAGCCTACTCCCAAGATTTCCGAGGAAGCAAGGATTGACTTGACTGCAGTAGGTAATTGGTTCAGAGAGGACAAGTTCACTTATATAGGGCTTTTTGGTAGCCTTACCAAACCCCATGTTCTTCCCTTGTATGTGCCTGATAATTATTAGCTCGGGAACTGGCTTATCAGATAATAGTAGAAGGGACATCAAAAACCCTTAGAAATTCTAAGAAACAAGTATGGCCTATATTCCCTTTACGATGTGTTGTTTTCACTCTTCATGATTACAAACACGTAGAAAAGGAGGCAGAAAAAATACAAATGTTGAATCTTGCCACAATTCCTAACAGGCAATATGATCCAAGAAAAGTTGCCTATAATGTTCTTGAACAAGCCAAACTTACAAAGTTTGATCATGAAAAGGATGACTTTGATGACTTATTTTCCTCAACTGAATCATTATTTTAGGTTAAATCATTGGCCAAGATTAGGTATCAAGATGAAGGGCTTGAAACGTTTAATATGTTTAGAGACCAGAGATTGCAAACTCTACCTCTCGACCTATTAGCTACCATCCTGACAGTCCAATCAAGCGAAACTAAACAACAAACTGTTGACAAAGCCCCTACAATGGAAAAAGTTCCTGAGAAAGGAAAAACACCAGAACAGGAGAAAGAACGGGGAAAAGATAGTCAACTCATGGATACAAATACTCTGATTGATCCAAAGCTTCTTGAAGAATGGTAACAATTCGATTCCATTATAAGCAATACTAAAAACTTACAGGGATTTAGCACGCCTGAAGTGACAACTGGTCACAAGACAGCAACTAATACGGTTCCAACTGAAGGAACCAACAGCCCACCCATGAGTCAAAAGGATGTAGAGATGATTCCAAAGGATCCATCGGATGAAATTATTTTTCATATAGAATAAATACCACCTTTAGATGTCTTCTACAACCCTAAGCATAGGGTTGTAGTAAAAAGACAAAGGAAAAAGAGAACGCTTGATCAATCTTCTCTTTTACCTACACAGATAAAGCATCGGAAGTCAACAATTTACTCAAAGAAAAAGAACAAACAATTGTTTCACTAGAAGCACGGGTATCTGAAAGGTAGCAGAGGATAGAGCAGTTAGCAGCATAGCAACAATCAAACAATCAGCTAAACGAGCAATTGCTCAAGGAGAAGTAGAGGATAGATCAAAGTGCAGTTCAGAAACAAAAAGAATTATCCCTAGCATTGGCCAAGCTGAAATTAATGAATGAACAATTGAGCAAAACAAAAGATGAGAAAATCGCTCAATTGTCACAACAAATAGAAAAGTTCAAAGGTTTTTCTCAAGCAATAGAGTTCAAATCCGAAGCTCTCCAGATTAATAAGGTGTTTATTAATAAATTAAAATTGTTATGTCACAATATTTCTCTTGCTGATCCCCTCTGTGAAATTTCTTCATCAATGATTGATAAATCAGTTGACACAAGGCAGAATTTGGAGCAGGCTAATGAGACATTAACAAACTTTCTTTCTTGGAAAGAAACCAATGAAAGAAAAGCTGGAAATTTGCCTAAAATTCTAGAATCACACAAGGAAATTCTATTCCTATAATGGCAATCTCAATTGATGAAAGCAAAGAGGGCAACTTCAAGATGTAGATCGACGACTGGTAATTTGATTGATTTAATTAATGATACTCTTTATCTGTCTAATTTGATTTCAGAATGCACTCCAGGTAAAATGCCATCAGCCAAAGCATTGGAACAGACATGCAAATAGGAATTGGAAAAGAAGGAGAGATTAATCGCAGGCATCCAAAGTTTAACTTGAGACACCTTTTGGTTCTTCCTAGTTAAACCATATAGTCAAAAAGCAGCAATGAAATGTTTAACCGATGCAATCGGTTACATGATTCCTGAAATCAATGATGCTACGTATTTAGCCCAACTGCATTCACGTATGAGTCACCCTCCAGAGTTGCAACCAATGCTCGTTATATGCCAGCTCAAGCCAAAGGATAATCAGCCGAAACAGTGAATCATTCTACCGACTGCAAGCATGTCTATTTCAAGGAGATTTTCATGATTTGGTTATACCACCTCACAACATTTTTATTTCATAGTTAATTAGCTTAAATAGTATTTATAGACCCTTTCATGTCTTTAGAAAGGGTCCCCAACTTTTGAATCAAAACATGGATTGGGAGTTGCACTATTGTGCTTCCGATATATATTTTTTTATGAAGACTAGACCTATATTCTGAATTTTAATGAAGAATACTTTGATGAGATATGCACTATTGCTTTTTATGAGAATATTTCTAAGTTGGAAGACGGGATCTGAATGCAATTGATATCAGAAGGGATTCAAATTACATATGGTGCTATTATCTATGTATTTGCTCCATTCTTTTATATGAATCAACATTTATTCAATCTTGCTATCACTTGATATATGTATGCGTTTTAACAGCAGTCCTTGTACTTATCACTATTGAATGTTTAAGGAATGTTATTCTTTCAATTGTATCTATGTCAATGATATATGAAGAATAGTGTAATAATGTTTTAATTATTACTTTGTTCAACTACTTGAACAAAGTAATTATCATATGAATGAATGTCTTTATTTATCAATGGAGTCATCTATATGCCTATTTGTAGATAAAGATCATCAAAAGTTGCACTAAAGTGGAAATTTCCCGGGATAGATTAAGTTGTTTATAATTTTGCATTTTAGAATAAATCATCCATCATTATCATTAGATAATAGAAAATCAACCACTTATCCATCCTATTTACAAATCATTGGGAAACTAGTCCCATTATATCCAGTCAGAGCCACCACACCAAACGGAGAAAGAGCTGCCTTTAAGGTCCGGACCGGGTGGTTTTCCCCAATGTTGATGCAACAATTTTTGAGGCATCAATAGGTCTCACCCGAGGTAGTATGGGAGGGTGTTGGAACTAGGTTTCTGCACCCTAGGGATGTCTTGATGAGGTCTGGAAAGTTCGCGAACCGATCCTATGCACTACGCTACTTCTGTAGAAATTTTGAATAATTTAACACATATTCAACAGAGATTATCCTGATCATGTACTATTGCAGAAAAACATACACAATACATAAGCTCCTCTACGTTGATCATCAATATAGCAGCATCAATAACAATAAAACATCAAGAGCATTCACACATTAACACAATATGTATCCCGGGGAAAGCATCTCGCTAAAAACCCCACTATCTGTATATTAATGATTATCATGAACATTACAAGTACAATGCTATCACAAGCAATCCAGTACCAGCTCACCTGTTAAAACACAATACAGCTCAGATCTGAATCAATCTCTGGCTCAAATCTCCTCCGCTGCTTGCCTACCTCCTCTGCTCAATCCTGCAAGAAGAACTAATGATCATATCAAGGCAGCCACGTCTTTCCTTGGCTAAATCACGTATTTCAAAGCTACAATACGTGCAAACTCATTGGCATACTCAATCCCCTGATTTGTGCAAGATCTGGTGCACAACTATAGTCACAACTGATAGCAATCTGATTCTCTAACACCTGTCCCTGCTGAACTGAACATGCACTGACATGCAACTGAGTTAACTGATGTATTCATTAGTTGTATTATGAGTTAATAACTTGTGAATTAATTAATAACTAATTCACCCAACTCATCTCTAGTCTATTTGCCAGTTAGACTAAATACAACCAGTTTAACAAAGCTAAACTGAACACAACTCCATCAACTGCACCTCCAGTCCACTAAACTCAACTCACTTGAGTTCTAACTGAAGTCATGCATGCAAATATTCAACTAACCCATAAGAACCACGTATTTCCTTCATGCAATTGCATGTGCCACATCCGTAGCTCGAACTGAAGTGCTCCAAGAGAATAAGATTAAGTTTATAGTCCAAATATTATTGTGAGATAATAATATTTGACTTTTCTATTTTTGACAGCCAGTCTAAAAATAGACTTGATCACTCACACTGTGATCACTCACACTTTCATCAAAAATAGAAGTCCATCTATTTTTCCAACTTGATCAATCATCCATAAACAGCAACCTGCAATCCATAGACATGATCCATATGTCTAAAAATAGACATAGTCTAAAAATAGACTTGCGCCAAAAATAGCCTGCGGGCCCACTTAGTGAAGGCGACTCCTTTGCACTAAGCTCCATCATCTTGTTGCATTCTCAACAAGCATTTCTTGTTGCACACTTTTCAACAACTTCTGCACAGCCGTTTGTTCAGTGCAACTACCTTTGCAGGGCTAGGATGATGAGCGCGAATGTTCTTTACCCTTTCTGTGTTCAGTATTATTATAGATCTTGAATTAAATTAAGTAGGCCCAATACTTTCAGTTACCATTTAACATAAATAGACATGTGCACAATCATAAACCATAAATAGATGCATAAACCAGAATATAGAAACAGATACGTAATATTCCAAAACCAACTTATCTTGATTAATGCCTTTTCTAGTTAGAATCCTCTTCCTACCCTGCGCACACAGCTACAGGGGTCTGCACACACAGATGCGGACTCTATTAGGCCTCTACACACACAGTTGCGAGCCTCTATTTCCTACTACAACCCAAACTCAGACTTACAAACTCAGATCGATTACCACATTTAGAAAACCATATTACTTCAGAACAGATCTAAAGGTTGCCTTCTACACCTAGAGCCTTAATCTATTTATACATTCCCATGGTCCACAGATCATGTGTAGGCTGACACATTCTAGATTAAATTACAATATTTTAGGGCGAACTACCCTTAGACTTGACCCATTACAATTCGTGCTCTGTGCATTTTGCGGAGTCTTTACAATACCAATACCTAAAATTGTGGGCTTTAAGCCCCAAAACCATTGAGCGGGGGATCCGTTGCCCAACAGGCCCCCAACACAATCATCGTGACTCGTCCTAAGTCACTCGTTGCTACGGAAAGACGCGCTGCCAAGGCTTCGCAATCCACCATCCCTGTGAGTAATGCACTACTCTCTATTGCTCCATCCTTACCTCCTGCAACACCTCTTCAAGCTCTTGCTCCATTGCCCCTACTAATTCATGTAACTGATGATGCTCATTCTGCTCTACTTGGTTAACACAAAGCGACCCCTCATAGGATTTTAGCTCTAGCTGAGATGTCAAAGGCGTGAACTCTTTGTGCAAGAGCAGCAATCTTGGGATCTCTAGTCCAGTACACTCAATGTCTGCTGAAACTTGTGTTGCATTTTTGCAAGAGAGATGTTGTTGTCCGCGAGGTCCCAATCTTCAAGTTTCTTCATGGGCACGTGGCCCAGGGATGCACTTTTAAATGAAATTTTGTCTTTTATCCCAAGCTTCACCATCTTGTGCTTATCTTTCATAGGTCACTTACCAGAGCACAAGTTTCACGGCGAAATTCGGACTGGTCCTGCTATCTGTCTGGGAATTTGTAGTACATCTCCCACCACTAGCATTAGGCTCAGCACGACGGCGTTAGCTATCAACATTACACTATCCCAAAGGTCCTTCATCTCTTTTGGCAATGTCGCAACCACTGGGTTTATTCTCAAAGCATCGAATTTGGACAGGTCCGTATCTATCGGATAGTGTAATAAATTAAGTCTCAAGGTGCCATGGTTTGTTCGATGGATACCAGTTATGATTTATAGGCCTATGGATTTTCAAATTCAACCATTCCCTCCTTTTCCAGCTCATTAATGCGATACTGGCGGTAGATCGTTGCAAATCCAATTCTGACTTCATGTCTTAATTGCCCACTGTCCGCTCCTCGTTGTCTTAGAATGACAATCTTGTCATGAACAATGAACTCAACGGTCACTTTCCAGCCTTTCTGTGTAGTAGTGCAGCCCCTTATGCATGACCATGATTCCTATGACAGATGAACCAACCCCCCTCATGAAGTATTACCTTCTAATGATCAAGTGGAAGGGATCTTCAATAATAATCCATCGTATGAATAAGGATTATATTCTTCAAGGATTGTTCCTGAGAGATAATCTATCAAAGAATGATTGTCCATATAGCTCATCAAGGATTTCATAAGACTCATTCATGGATGGCTTCTGTAAGAATTCCTAATCATCATAAGCTCCCCCTAACTATATGCATGGTCTTCCTTTTGGCATAGTTTCCCCATCAAATGCTTAGATTGTTGAAGATCAGGTCAACAACATATGTTGTTGGCTAGAGCGTTCAAGAGCTTTTTGGATTGTATTTGCTTCCTTCTCCATACTTGTGTAAATTTATTTTCTGGCATAGTTCTATCTTGAGTAGGTGCCCAAGTCAAGTTACAATTATGTGTCATATGTCCAATGTTATGACACTTGAAGCACTCCATGTTGTTCATGAATATGAATTCATGACTTCTTGCAAAATTGCTTATCAGATATTGGCGGGGAACATTATAATTGTATTTGTGATATGACCTGAAATCTTTTTCCATGTGCCTAAAGTTTGTACAAGAATAGCAATAATCAAGAAATATACTTTGGTACCTGGGAGAGGAAGGTTTCCTTGATGTACTTCTGAAGTCTTTTTGCCTTGGGATCCTTTGATGATAACCATTTCCTCTTGCATCCTTGACGCCATTTGCATTTCTTCTTGGAGGAAGGTTTCTTCCATAGTTGTCTTGATGCTTCTCCTTCCCTTTGCTGGAACTGTGAGCATCAAAATTTCTTCCAGGCTTCCTCACATCCTTATTGTTTGAAGAATTAGGGTTTGCATCATTCTTGCTTGAGGATTCACCTACATAGCCAAGACCTAATTTATCAAGGGGATACCTTTGATGATTTAAGGTGCCATCTAGGGTTTGAGTGCTTTTCAAGTTCTTATTCAGTAAGTCAACTTTGTTTTAAAGAAAGACAATTTCTCCTTTCAACTTTTCACAATCTTCATCTTTCATCACTAGTTTCTTCTTCATTTCTTCCATCATCTTGGTTGCTTCACACGATTTGGCCTTAAGAGAAGTGATCCCTGATTTTAACTTGGTGATGCCATCATCCTTTTCTTCTAGTTGGCATATCATGGTGTTTCTCTCCTTTTCTGCTTCATCAACTTGTCCTTCTATGAATGCCAAATATTCCATAACCTTCTCACCTCCTTGTTCTTGTTTCCTTGCTTCTTCTAGTTGAGATCTAAGGGAGTAGACCTCTTCCTTGTATTGACCAATATTTTCTTCAAGTTTGTTCAAGCTTTTGTGCCTTTGTTCAAGGTGGCTTGACAAGGTATCTTCCCATTTATTTGCCTTATCCAATTGATTTGTCATGGATATGACTTCTTCATGATTTTTTCTCATATTTTGATGAAATTCTTCCTTAATCTTGGTGAGCTCCTCATCTCTTTCTTGTACTTGAATCTTGACAAGGTCAACTTCCTTCCTTATCTTGTCCTGGTCACCAACTTGCACTTTCTTCTTAATTTCCTCATTTTCCTTTTTCAAATTGTTAATCTCTTCCATGGTAGCCATAAGTTTAGTGAGGAGATCTTCTTAAAAATATTTTTCATTCTCTTCATCTTCTGGGCCTTCTTTAGCCTTGATGTTATCACTCTTATCTTCACCTTCCTTGATGGGCTCTGGATTTCCTTCTTATTTTCCATCAGTTTCTTGACTAGAGATCATTGTCAATGCTCCTTTTGAGTGAAGATCATGAATTTTATCCCATATGTCTTTTGCTAAGAAACGTTTTTCAAGTTGGCCTTTATAGAATTAGGTAGCCCATTCAAGATTTCTTTCATTGGTCTTGTATTATGTTCCTTGGAATCTCCATCCATCATGCTATCAATAATCACTGATTTCCAAACTTCAATGCCTTGAGTCTTTAAGAAATTCCTCATTCTTGCCTCCCATATATCAAAGTTTCCTCTGTCACCACCCTCCTCCTGAGGATCTACTGCTGCTGCTGGGTGTCTCCTCGCAATGGGAGACATGCCAGCTGGACGCTCTGGGCCAACATCTACATATGCATATAAAGGTCATTAGGACAAGCATGTATTAACAAAAAAATCATAAAAAACTCAAAATCAAAAAACGAGATCATACCAATCTTCTCGTCCCAGTCCTCTCCCTCTGGCAGAGGGAGGTTAGGGTATCCGGTGAAGTCTGTCCTCGCATACGGCCAGTCCTCCACCACAATCAGTTGGTGGAGAAGCCATCCGAAAAACCCAGGTCTGAAAGACATCTGCTGACCACCACCCCCCCTCGGCATCAGTGCCGCCCATCGAGCCATCCTCGGCTCTCAAGGTGCCGGGTCAAGAACAAAGGCCCCTTGGCCCTGGAAGCTTGGCACACATTCCAAGAAGAACGTCACCAAGATGGAGTCGTACCCGAACTGTTGCAGCTTGTCGCACTTGGCCTTTTTCAGCTACCTCTTCATATTGGTTGTCACAGCTGACGCCCAATTGAAGATCATCGGACTAAGGCACTCTGTCGCTAATATCAAGTGGTTCTTCGTGGCTTCGTGGGGCGCTTGTGCCCCCACAGCTCGTGTGATGGTGAATAGCAAAGTTCTGAGTGCCAGGTCCTGGACAGTGGGGATATCCACTTTCGAGCTGCCCGACCCATATTTTTCCCCTGGGCAAACTCGAGCCTTCACCTCTTCCATATTCTCTCCAGATGGTCTGCTACTAGTCAATCGGGGCACCGGACCTTGTCGTGACAATCCAGTAAGGAAATAGACATCAGATACATCTAATTCAATACTTGGTCCCGTATCCAGAACACCTGTTCCTGTACATCCCACAAGTTGATCAGATACTGCAAGAGCTCTGGCTGAGCTCGTAAATAAGACAGCAGGAAATATTTCTTGAGCCCACAAGCTCTGAGAGCTTCCATGCAGTCCTCATCCGCTAAGGCCAATGTGTCCACTTGGTCGTGTTCTCTTTCCTTCCATACAATTACCATTTTCGCATATTTCCCTGCAATCACAAGCCCAAAAAATTAAATTAAATCCTTGTGGAATATAAAATGCAGAGAAATATGGTTTAAATTTGTGAAAATTTAGTAAAAAACCCACGCGGCCATTGGCGCGACTATTTCTAAAATAGTCGCGCCCATGGGCGTGAGCCTTTAGGGAAAATTGCCCCATTGGCGCGGGTCCGTGCTTGAAACCCACGCCAATGGGCGCAACCCTCATTTTTTAAATCCCCCCCATAGAGGATGAAAAAGCAATCTGAAACAAATTTGAAACGAATGGAAATGGAGTGGGGGAAGAGACCTCTTACCTGACACTAACAGCGCTCCAAATGGTCAATTGGATTTGTCGCAATCGTCGCTTGAAGATCGCACACTAAAAGCCCTAATGTCACTCTCAAAAGGTAAAAGTGAAAATTAATTCTTGTTTTTTACCATTTTCACCCATTTTATAACTTTTTGACCCTCAAATAGGTTTTAAAAGTCATTTTATGAATATTTTAATGAATATTTGTGTCGAAAATGGATTTTACATCGTTCTTTGGTGCAGCGACAGGTGTTTGTGTGGCTTAGGCGATGAAACGAGTTGTATTTTATACTTTTTCGGACTCGATAAATACACGAAAAAGTCACTTTGGAGTCACCTTTTTGCTCTTTTCTGACTCTCTAAACGTGAAAAGAATGCCGAGTTGGCCCTCTCGACTCGTTAAATGTAAAGGAGAGGCGGTCATCTTTAAACCCTTTTCTGACCATGTAAAAAACAAAAAGATTGTTGGACCCTTGTCGTTTCAGGTTCGTTAATGGTTACGAAGCGACGTGGTTTCGATCGCTTTTTTACTTTTTCAGATCGAAATCACTACTCATGAAAATTACTCCTCAGTCGTAATGATCGGGTGATTCTTTCGAGCATTGTTCTATACTTTTTTGGGCTCGAGAGACACAACTTTACGAAAAAGGACACCCCTGGAGTTTCCTTTTTTGTTGTCTTTTCAAACTCTCTAAACATGAAAAGACGCCGAGTTCTTCCCTTGTCAGACTCGTTAAAACTTAATGACATCGGATTCCGTCAAAATGACGCCTCACAAGCATATGCTATCCCCGTCATGCTTGTCATAAAAAATAACGGGGTACTCGCCAGAAATGGTGGAGAAAATGGAACCACAATTATTGTCGTGTTGGTAGTATGTCGCTCTTGAACATGGCACTTGTCTGCATTCGTGTCTGGGTGGGGACATCTCATCTTGTTTTTACACTTGCTTCCGTGGGTTTGGGTTATCCTGTTTGACCTCTCATCTGTTCATTGCCCTATCACCATGACCCCTGATCATTTGATGTCAAATACTGCCAAGTCCACTGTCGTGCTGCCAATATGTTCAAGAGAAGTTGACCTCTGTAGAATACTCAACCTCCCTCTGATACCTCACACAAAACATCTTATCCTTCTCTGTCTCATGTCAATGATGTGGGAAACACCATGGCCCACCTTCAATTAAGGTCACTTCCTGTCGACTTCAGCTCATTATCCAAGAAGTTGACTTAGAGAGTCCCTTCAGGTGCCTTGGACCCTGCATGCCTCAATGGCAGGTTCTTCGTGTTCGACGCGAGGTTTTCATCATTGGCCTATGATCGAATGATTCTACGGGTGTTCGATGCCGGCTCACTGATTCGCATGTCGTAGATTGTACCTATAGTACCTTGAGGGCCATTGTCATTATTGGTGGTACCTCTCGCGTCTGTTAACAGTTTTCATCATTGACTGGTAATCAGATGATGTTCTTGCATGTTCAACTTTGACTCCCATATTCGCATGACTTGAACTTGTACTTTGTTCGGGTTGAGATGGAGCGCAAGACCCTGGATTTTGTCTGTTGAGATCCAGGTTATGATTTTGTGGACTATTATGATCATTACATGACTCACTCACTGGATGGTTGCGACCATGCCTGAGTCTGTTTATCGATCCTCACTGGATGGCTACGTCCATACCTTGGATCCATATTTTTATGTACTCTGCTATGGATGGCTGCGCCCATACCACATACATCATGAACTTGAGATATCAGTTGTACTTCTTCATGCAGGTTCTCCGGCAGTAGTGTTTTCAGTTGGCCATGTTCTTGTAAAGGATTTCACCCCTCTCTCTCTCTTGGGCCTCATGCTTTAGGGGGCATCTGTTACACAGTAATTTGTCACCCTCTCTGTTACCCCTTCTCCTGCACCTTGGAGGACTCGTTCCGGGACCTGTGAGAAGTGACATGACCTGGAAACACTTGCATCATATCCCCTTGAGTATGTATTTCATATGCCCTGAAGACACCTTCTGCAAAATACCCATAAAAATAGCCCTTTTTCCATT